>CAJUYG010001827.1:0-36314 GCA_910591675.1 Galerucella calmariensis | reverse complement strand
AGATTCAAGGGATAATCAGATTTGGAAGTGGCCTAGCCATAATTTATCTGATTACCCGGCAGATTTAGACATTTTTAGCTCTCAGGTACAAATCTTTTACACCTTTTGTTTGTTTGTCGGAAAAATATTTTGCCGGTTAAATTTAGATTCAAGGGATAATCAAATCTAGAAGTGGCCTAGCCATAATTTATTTGATTACCCTGCAGATCTAATACGTTTACGTCTCGTGTGTCGAGAGTAGTTTTCCGTGGTTGTGATAACCTTACCGGCTCTGACCGTGCGTTCTTTCTCCCGTTTTTTTACTCGCTCCTGTAAAATTATTCATAACAGACCACAAGGTAGTAATAAACAAAGTTCCTGATTTCTCCGCTATTTACCGTAACTTATTTTAATATAAAAATCGATATTCAATTGAGTCGTATTAAAGATTTGATAAAGAATTGGTTGAAATAACTCAACAAGACCCCTGGAATTTTCCGTAACCTCCATCTGAGGCTATCTGGAACTCTTGACGCTAATGGTCAAGGGGCCGTGGAGCAAACCACGTTAAAAATCTGGCGCCCGAGTATTCCGTCGAAAGATTTTTAGTCAAGGGTGTCCATAGTGACGTGTTCGTGTGGCAGGAGCCACGTGTACGAGGTAAAACGCGTTACAGCCTTTCAGTTTAAAATCGGAGTTATTAGGAGCAATCTCACTGCTCTTTCTGTGGCTTTCAAAAGCACTATTCATCATGAAATATAACTTTGATTTATTAGGTTTATTATCATCGATCGTGAACTATAGTTTTATAGCAAAATGTCAACGGCAAATCGCGACTAGTGTGGACATGCCTTAAGCGTTGGCATTCATTCGCTTAGTACGGAGGCTGGAGTGACTTTTTTATTATTGAATGGTTCACCGTATATTGATATACAAAATAATTGAAGGTAGACATTATTGTAATAACCAATCAATCAAAATAACCATGAGTATTCATCCAAAAATCTGCTTTTGTTTTATTGACTTGTTTGGTCCAGAAAAAAGTCGATTTTCACAATGACTTACTAAATACCGGAATATTGTTCTCTAATTGTCTCCCAATAGTAACCTTCTCCCAATTTCTCCATTTCTCAATTGAACAAAATTTAGAAATGGCAGTTTTTCTGTTGCTTCACCAATAATAACATTTACTAACAGTTCGTCGAATTAATTTTGGACAAACTTCACATGTTAACTGAATTATATAAGGAAAAATCCAGCGAACACGATTGATTTCAGAGCTTTATTCAAAAAAATGAGTTATCACTGCTTCAATTACTGAACTAACCGTTTTTACGAAAACTTGCATGCATAGTTATCGAGAATTATGAACGGTTTATTATGCAATTCTGCTTTCTTGAAATATTTTAATTGCTGAAAAAATGTTGAAAAATATTCGGGTATTCATTTTCGTTAGCATTGGAACAATTCAAGAGTTAATTTGCTTAAAAAGTCAGTATCTTAATTTATCCAGTTCATTGCAAATGTTCGTTGAGCAAGTTCTGAGTTTACAATTAGGAGGGAATTGTACAAATAGAAATTTACGGGTTTGGTTCCGTTTTAATTAAGCAAAAGTGGAGAGATATTTTAAAGGGTGCCGGAGTAATAAACAACACAAAACGCCATGTCCTGCATTTCAAGACTTTGTTAGATTGTTCGGCAACATTTTGCTTAAAAGATGTTGTGACTAACTATAATTTATCTGGTTCAACTTTACTCTTCTTGTCAACTTTAAAACATTCAAGCTTGGTTTTTATCACTAGTTGACGCGTTCGAGTGTACTAGTAGAACCGTGATTACATTGTTCCTTTAATATGTTTATACACGACCACCTTCAAAATTAGGCATTTACGAACCAAAAGAAATGTGTAAAATCATACATTATACATATGTTGCGGGTGGTTGGCCACAACACTGTTTTTGTAGCTTTCTTCCTTCAATTCAGCAGAGTGGTTTCTCAAAGGGCCGGTTCAGCATTGTAATAATATACACTTCAGGATCGTCAACAAGTTATGAATATTTCATTAAATAACAACCTGTCAAAATCAACATATTACATATGGGACAATGAATGTAGGCAAGCCTTTCAGTTTACAATTGGAATTGATAGGAACAATCTTACTCTCTCCTTTGTATTTTTCAAAGCACTATTCACTTTGAGATTCAAATTGAATTCAGGTTTGAATCATTGTGATTGTGATTGTGATCTATTAGGTATGTAGGAAAATGAAGTGATTAATACTAAGTATGGATTTGACCAATTTGGTCGGAAATGTCGGTTTATACCGGGAATGAAACAACTTAACACACTGTCGTCGACACATTATCTCTGGAGATTCTACGACTAAGATTTTTTTTACGTGAAAAGTGGGTTGCGCACGCCAGTCCTTACTATCGAAAACTTTCCTCAACGACTTAGGATTTCAATGGCGCGCCGATGGGAATTTTGAATATAAACAAGGAATTGAAATTTATCAATTGAGTATACAGAACGAAAAATTATTGAACGTGTGGTTTCAACAACATAGGTACTTTAAAAAGCGTGCGTGTGTGAACAACGGTTTTTATATGGGACTTTCATCATAACACCCAAAAGCGTGCGTAAGTGACCAATGCTTTTTAAATAGGGCTTCCATTTTAACACTCTTTTTTAGGAACGTAATTATCGAGTTGCCTTGAATTTAGTCATTTGTTGTATAAACTTTTGTGCTGTCAGTCAGTTTGACAGAAGTGTCAGACATAGTGAAAAATATTTTCTTTTATATTTAAAATTTCAATAACACTTTTTTGAAATGAGAGCGCAAAAATATTCCACGCACAAGTGTCAAAGAAAACTTCATCTACGACCACATGAAGAAAAATTGAGAAAATTTGCTCTGAAGGGGTTGAAAAACATAATAAATTTTCCATAAACAAATATCTATGTTACTGTGAAGGACCGAAAGTAGTGAATGTCAACACTCGCCGGTGGATGTCGACAAATGTCAAATGCCTTGGTCAAAGTCCGAACATTTCCCAATTCTATTATACATTATACAGTTTTCGTCCTTCGGTGCGTAGCTACAGTACGTCTGATTTTTAGTTCGAATCCACCGACATGTACAACTAAGTCCAGAAGTATTTGATATTCCAAATACAGTACCCGTTTATGCAGTCCTAGACCCTAGCTCTGCTGGGGTGTCTGCTGTCTCATTGAATAATTCCGTGTCCTGGAACCCACTTGAGAGCTACCCACCACTGACACTTACGTGCTTCAGAGATTAGAGGTGAACTCCAGTAGAAGTGAAAGCAAAAACAATGAAAGATATATTATATCTGCTAAATTTTAGACTTATCTACCCATTTTTTTCAAAGATATTATGTCATGAAGGTCTTGGTCTTGGTTCGCTTATTTTCTTCATTCTCCTTAATTTTTTGTCCCCTCTTTTCATCTGCGAAAATTGAACAGCACTAGGTGTTGTTTTAACGTTTTCTATCCACTTCTTTTTTAGTCTTTCTTTTTCTCTTCTGCATCCAATTTCTCTACCAAGTACTGTTTTTGTAACTCCGTTATTTGCAAGTCTATTCACATATTTGGCCGGCAAATATTCATGCTCCGTATTGCCATTCTGTGGGTGGGAAAGTGAAAGATATGGATCAACAGATTGACAATGTCGCATTACTCTCTCCGGAGAGTATATCAAGATCAATCGAGTATAGAGTGGTGGGTGTTTCATGAACGGGAACAATTTTTTTCTCCCTCTGGCATATAGAATTCCATATATAAGTGCTCACTGTGGCTACCATATGAGATTCGACATATGGAAGATTAATGTTTGCCGAGCCTGTTAGTATATTATACGTTACGACCTTACTACCACCGATATCGGAGGACTTTCAATAATTCCATTCCAATGATGTCCTGATTTGATCTTCTGATCCAGATACCTTTCACAATCCTTCCCCCATATATTCTTCCGAGTATAGAGGGTCGACCGGATTTAATTGACGTATACAAAGATCACATGAAGCACCATAGATATAATATCGATGACTCCAAAAATTTTTAAATTATGTTGTTTAGTTTTGGAGACATTGGACGGAATCCGAAAATGGTGCATTTTGTTTTCAAATATAAAAAAATGATGCTCATCTTTTTTTAATAAAGAAGGTTCACTGTAAACGACCATACCAAAACCTTATTGTGACGTGTCGTATTCATGGGGTCACCAAAGAAAAGCGTACCTAAAAATATGATTATTTTCAGAGACGAAGCGAGGTAGAATCGTCAAGTATGGTATATCATTGTATGTATCCATACAAAACAAGAAAAATATTGCAATAAGAAATAGGAGCCGTATTTGAAGATTAAGTTCATGGTGACCCCTTTTAAAGATGAAACGTTGTCATGCAATTTTTTGTATAGTATTCCATACAAAACTTAGCTTATTAAAAAAAGTCGGGTATATTTTTTTTCATATGCTTTTCAATAACAACGGAACATCAAAAAACCGAAACCATGTTCGGATTCAGTAGAATATCTCAGGAACTAGCCGTGATATTCCAAATTTTCTTGCGCCGTTTTATTTCACATCAGTATACCAATATTTTTATTCATTTAATCGATATTGCATCTATGACGTCTTTAGAGATTTCTGTATACATCAATTAAATTCGGTCCACTCGGTATATAGTATATAGTGCTTTATTATTTTTTATTCATACCTCATCCCAACTTCAACAGATGGTATTACTGTTTTATTTATCCAAAAAACATTCAGTGTGGTAAAACATGATAAACTGTTGAGAAATTATTGTATTGAGGAGTAAATTTGTTTTCCAATTCAATATTATGTGTTCAAAAATTTTTCAAATTTCCATCGTACCCGGGACAGGATTTGAGAAAAGTTGTCAGTAAACAGGAAAACTAACTCCTCCAGCAAGTATGATGGAAGTTCCCTACTTTTTGAATATAATAAATGCCTCTAGTTTGTATTTTCAATCTAAATTAAAAATAGTTTTGCAGCGAGTACTGATCGATTCGGTGGAGGCAGAAAAATTTGAATTGTGGAGATGCGAACGAAAAGTTTTGTTGTTCCAATAATCTTGGACAGGGAATTTGAAAAATTCCGTTTCTGTTGGTAGAGGCGAGTTCAACTCGCTGATTGAAAGTCGTGTTGATGAACTCATGAAGATTTAATCGAACGTTGTTTGATAAAAAATGTAATAAATATTTGTAAGCTCAACGATTCTCCACTTCAAAAGGTAACAAACTAAATACGATACCCAGTCTACGTTATAGGTTGCAAAGAATTTTATAAAAAACTACAGAAATTCCGAATCTAAATTCATATACATCTAATCAATATGATATAGAAACAAACGTTGTGACCGGCATTCCAAATTGGCCAGATACAAAATATACAAATCAAATATAAGGAGTAGTACATTTTTCCACAGTAAAAAATAATAAATCACTCCTCGCTACTTGTGACGGATATGAGTTAATAGATAGGGGCCGTTCAAGTATTACGTAACCACTATAGGAGGTAGGTCGTTGCTATGCTTATTCGTGATGACATGGGGGATGGGAGGGACCAAGCTGGTGAAAGTTGTTATTTATTTTTCCACACATTGTTCATGCTTGAGAGCGAAGCTCAGTTTCGGGGATCATCACAAATAATGAACACGTTTAGTTATTTCCTTGGAGCCAAGTGGAGGGAATACCGCGCGCCATTAACTTGTCAAATTTTTTTCCGTCAATTCACATGACGCTTTATAAGGCAGTTATATCAAAAATTCAATAGAAGTTTGTTTTGTTCGTAACATCACTTAAGATCAATTGTACCTCACTATACGTTGAATACCGTGTCATTCAAGTTTGTTTTAATAAATATCATGTCCATCAAAGTCCTCCATTCTGAGCCTATCTTTTATTCTCAGAACTATATCTGCTGCTCATTAATAGATAAAAAAAAAACAGAATACATTAAAAGAAAATGGTTTGCGTAAGCTGTGGAAGGTGAGAGCTTTGATTACTTTTGGGAAATAGGAGGTGGATGATTGTGGTGAGTCTGTCTACGTGATACTCGAACGGCCCCAGAGGTACAAAATGGTCGTCCAATTTGGAACCGCCAAACTGGTACAGCCAACCAAAGACTGAACTTGTTTCTTCCTCTCACAGCATGCAAAAGCGAAAGTTTTCGCTGTCGATCTGTGCGTTGGGTGATGTAACTTGGGAAATGTTCAATACAACAGGTTAATGAAAATATTTTCCTCCAGGCGGCATTTACAGCACTGTGCTCCAACAATTGTAATCCAAAACTGATTTGGAATTAATACTAGACTACTCCTAAGCCAATCTATGAGGTTGTTCTGGTTTGAATGCCGGGTCCATGGTGGAAGGTGGTAGTTCATGAAGTGGCGTGCTGCTAGTGGATTACGGCCTCAATGGTTGGAATAAACGAGCTTATAGTACGTCGCGTGTGAAATGCTGCCTTTTCTCGTCTGCGAATATATATTCGAGTTTTGAATTAAAACAAAACATATAAGCGTATGAACTCATGTAGGGTGGAACCCCCAATGATTGGCACTTTAAAAAACATAACACTTGATGAGTGTCATCATAAATAGCTTCTCAACATATGTAATTATTATTTAAGCTTCTTGTATTCTTCATAAATCATGATTTCATGATTTTGATCACTTTATTCTCTGCATCAATGAGAATAGGAATAAAACTGTTGGGAGTTTTTCCATTTATTGGCATTATAGAACCTAATATAGAACCTCTGTATTGAGTTGGTTTTCTACATAAAAACGATTGAAAAGGTCAAATAACTTCCAAATCTATTTATTGTTTCCATCAATTTGAAACTTTTTTCAAACAAGTACCACAAGTGAAATATTTGGTAAATAAATTATGTTTTTTTTGGAACCTTGCATGGTATGCCCTCGCACCTCGCCTCGCACTTTGCTAATGAAAATTGATTTGTACATATAAAACATAACCACGATTCATTATCGTATTGTTTCCTGCTGGACAATGGTTTGAAGCGAAAGTAACCTCATTCATGCCTGTTTCTTCGAATGACAACTTCCTAATGTGACTTTTTGAGGTTAAGGAATAGTGATCTTATGAGAATGTTCTTCTAAGGATGTGGTTTTAATAAAATTTTGTTGCCATGTTCATCTTTATCTGGCGAGGAACTATTTTCTTCCTCACACGAGACTGATGCTAAAGGCTTCTTTCTTTTAAGATTCTACCTTAGTTTATTAACCATAATTTTCTTCTGATTAGCCTGAGCTTTAAGCTCCTTGATAGCTTTATGCTCTTCTTCCTTTCTTTTTTTCTCCAGCTTGGCCTTTTCTTTGTGTTCATATATTTTTTTCCATCCACTCGAAGTTATGACATGAGGTGATCGTTATGTTGTTCGTTTTCCTTTTCTTTCAGGTGTCTTGGGCCACATAAGGTTAGTCTCCAATTTGTTGTTCACAAAATCTGCCGAGTGAGATGTTGCTTCTCCTTCTCCTACGATTGTCAGACAATTAAAATTAGTGCTTGGAATTTCTGTCGCAAGTTATAAATCCATTCGAAATCGTATTTGTTTTGAGCTGAATTAAAGCATCTTCTAAAATTGGAGTAAAAATGACTCTGGTGAGTTGCATAAATGGATTATTCCTTCTCCAATTGATCACTGCTTTCTCCAAGCGTTTTTCAGTGGCTTAAAACTGGACACGTCAGCCGGCTGTAATATTCTTGTAGCGTTAGGATATAAAAACACAAGAGTCATCTGCAAATTGATACATAGTTGACTTAGTTCATAAGTCTGGTGAGTTTTATGACAGTCAACAAATAATACTATGGGAAATTCAACTTTCTGTTCCACCAAATGTGGATGTAATATGACTGAAATATATTTGTAAGACACTTCAGATTTTATCCATCCGTTGTCACTGGTCACAATGCCCCATTCCTTTGGAACGCTTTCTGCTACATTTTTGGGTAATCTTTCGTAGGGGTATATTATCATAGGTGGTGTTATAGATCAAGAAGCCGAAAATGTGAGCATGTTCGATTTTGATGGTCCTAGTTTAGTTTGATAGACGTTTTTTGCCCCTCTTGGGGCAATAACTTTACCTTCTTTAGGGCACAACATGGAACAAGCTTCATCTCCATTATAAACCCTTGTAGGGTCTTCAGAGAGATCGAAATAATTTTTTTCTCTTGAATAGACTTCAATGTTCTTAAACCATTGTCTTATATCACTTTTTGAAATATTTCCACCCGCTTTTGTAACGGCTTCTGGAATTCGAACCGGTAATGTTTTATGCCTTTGTAGGAAGCACTTATACCAATGTTCTCTAGGTAAATTTTCTTTGAATGGTGTTGGCCTAGAATGTTATACAAGAAATGATTTCACAGAGGCTTGAAAGTCATCTTTTCTCTTAGGGAATCCCTTTCTGTGGCTCTCAACAACCCACGATTCTGATAAATTTTCTTCGTCCCTTGTTAAGTAAGTTCTTGGACCATGTTCAATTTTGGTGAATTTGTCACTCAAACGGAACTGGAGTGTGGATCTAGGAATACCGTCTTTTGAAGCTGCCTGTTTTTTTGGCATTCCATTATTGATATCCTTCAAAGCAGCTTGAACAATTTGTTCGGTGTAAGATTTGGAATATTTTCTATTTTTCTTCACTTCGGGCATCGTTGATAACTTGGAAAAAGGAGTGGCAATAACTAATTCTCGAAATATTTCATATCAAACTTATGATTGGCACATGCAAATGTTTTATTTTCAAGCCAGTTATCGGCACCCTTATGTGAATCAAATAGAATCACTTCATTCAACAAAGATACAATGTGTATCAACACCTCTACTTACTGTATGAATCGAAAAGTTCGATCAAAGGCCGGAGCAAATACGTATTTGCAGGTACACTATTCGGGCATCAAGCTACTGAAAAACCTAACAGGGCCACGACGCACTTACGATCACTGACGCCATTTGAGGATGACACTGTTGGTGGAATAGACTTCCTAAACAGGGAAGTTGCCAGATTTCAGATGAAAAACAAATTTTTAGGGATATATCAATACATCTTAGTATAATTCAGAAAATATGACCAAGTGCCAATTATTGTGTCAGTGCCAACAATTGGGTGTGTCACCCCATTTGTTCCAATTTCGAATATTCATCTTATGTCAGTAGAGAGAACCCGACATTTGGCACACCAGGTTTTATTGTTAATCCATTTTACGTCAGTGGAACGCCGATTACTTTTGCGATGAAAAATCGTTGGTAGGTGAATAGTATATGAACAGTGACGATATTTCAATTCCAATGAGCAAATGAGACTAGGGTTAATATATTATGTCACAATAGACTCAGCAAATCAATATCCTGAAAAAAATAACAGACTCTATCATGGGCTCTTTTTCAATTCCGGTTTTGTATATTATACAATATTCAGCTATAGTACCAGCTTCGAATTCCATATCAAGCGGATTATCCATCTTTTTCATGTTATCTATGCTGTTTAAGATGAAAAGAATATCGCACGATCGGTATTACCTAAAAATGAACTGGGCAGTATGTTATTCTTCTATGGAATGGAAATTAAATGATATTCAATACTTACTTTTCCGCTCATCGTATTGTAACGAGTAAATTTAGCCCTAGGATATAATATGTTCACTGATTATGATTCTTTAGGTTACCTGTTCGAACTATATATATTGCTGTCTTTTGGTTCCTTCATGGTTGGAATAATAGAAACTATTTTGTGCTTTCTTTCATAAATATGCTGAATATATACCTTCTTAATCCTCTCTTAATTATTTGGTAAATCCCTTGCCCCCCCTTCCTTAATTTTCTCATTATTTATTATTATATTCAGCAGCTGTTTGTTTCGATACCTGAGTTGTCATACTTAGAACCTCAGCTGTTCGTCGAATGTGAATTATGTCAATTTCTGTTCCTGCTGTATTTTGCGATCGTCTTCTGTTGTGGTTGTGTTTGGTTTTCCGTGTAACGTTGATGTCTAGGGTCAGAGGCTAGCCGTATGTTGCAAAGGTAGTCAGTTGTTAATTGCTTACAGCGGTCTTCGATAATTGACCGAATATTTTATAGTTAGGGTTATTGATATGTTTCTGCATAGGATCTATCTGTTGGCGTCAGAACTTGCTCTGTGTTGACATTGGTGTAGTTCAGAGTACACACCATGTTAGTGGTGACTTTTCGGTTCTTGGGTATAGTGACCGGGAGGTATTCCGGTGTTTTGTGGATTCGAAATTTTTGGTTTGGTCGCAGAAAAAGGACAATGGTGTTTATGGGTGATCGACAAGAATTTTAATTTTTCTAATGGCAATTGTAGCCATCCTCAGTGGATTCACATGATTCATGTTTCTTAACGTGAGTGGAGTCGCGGTGGGCTGTGGTTATTGTTTTTGGTGGAATAATATTTTTTGGAAAATACTCTGCTTCTGTTTTGAGGTCCACCACACAACTTTTAAATGGATTTATTACAGCTACGCCAAGCACAGATTTGGATTGTTTGGGGTTGCTGATGTCCTTGTGGTCCCAATGGTACGTTGGACGAACCAAGAGAGGAGCCAAGCAAATTAAAATCCTTGTCAAAGGTAGGTCTATTTCTTATTCGGTGGTACCTAGCTGTAGATTGTAGTTTTTTCTCTCCAGCAAGTTTTTATTTTATTTATTTTGTTGTTTACGGATATCAAATCATTTTAAATTAGGGTTACACTGGATATTGGTGAGACACATTGGATATTTCACTCTATTTTAGGTTGTTTAGACTAAAATCATTGTAAATTGGGTTGTACTTTGTTGTTGCTAAATCAAATCCAATATTTGGTTCAATTTTGAGTTGATAAAAGTGGAATTTCTGTTAAAAATTAGTTACTGTGTACCAAGTATAATTGGTTGGGGAACTATTTCAGTCAAGAGGTTTAGGCTAATTTTTGGTTGATACATTCGTATTTTTTCAGGGTTCTCAGTTCTGTTTGTAAAACTGGTTCTAACTGTCACCTCAAGTTCGAGGTCATACCCTAGTGCGAATTTTACTGAAGGGTTACCTTTTGGAGTTGAAGCTTTCCTCCGTAGACTCAATTCTTTGAACTGCTACTTGACTTCAGGTTCGTGCAGCTGCCAAGACGAGAAGAGTCCTGAATCCGGGAACCCATCATCTTCTAGATCTCCACCGACTGGATCCCAGGTTAGGGACGAAGACCCGAGGTCATTGGTAATCCGGCTATCCGGAGTAATGAATTTAACGTTGCTTAATTTATTATCATAACTAGTAGGGTGATGTAAGAGAGACTGAGGTGTTTACATTCTTTTTCATTTGTCGGGATTTGACGAAATTTATATATGTTCTCTTTTTTTATATGCCATCTTTTTCTATTCCCTCCTAGGAACATTGTAATGGTGGAAATCAATATTCTTTTTTGGTTGTTCATGAAAAAACTTTTATGATGAGTAATTTATAATTTAGCATTACTGGAAAAAGTAAGGAAATCCAGTTTCCGTTGAAAATACTATGAAATCATTCAACAGTATCCTGTCCTCGATAAATGATTTGGAAATTAACTACCCAGCTCTGCTTACCACTCGAAAAATTTTTCTGGTTACAGAAAATTTCACGATCGGCTTTTTTCCACTTCCCCACATTTTCTAACGTATTTTCATGAGATTGTCATAGATTGGAAATTATTGCGTCATTGGCGTCTTCGTCCATTTCTCTATCGACAATTTCCGACAGTGTAAATAAATTTTGGGTGATGGAATTAATGTAACGACAACCTCGATTCAATTTTGATATATTATCAGATTCCAATTCAATAAAAAGAGACGAATTTCATTAGGTTCGATAAATGGTTGTCAGCCTTCAAATTAACTATATATCTTCATCAATTTGCGATTTCATATTAGAAAATCAAGAAAATTGATTCTGATCATTATCACAGGAAATGAAACTTTATTAACTCAACAGCGTTTTGTACAAATTATCAAAACTAATCTTGAAGATCAATAATCAATTTTCCGCAGATAAATCTGGAAACTATAGCCACTTCTTTGAATTGCCTGACAGTTACTGCTCATTGCGAACAAAAATTATAAATTTCCCTAAAAATCCGTGCTAGTAGGGGGTGATTACATTTCCAAAGAAATAAAAACCTGGGAATACATTTTGATGGAAGTCTTCCATGGAACACTCACGATCATTGCACTAGGCAGATACAGAATAATATGTGACTAACACTGTGACCTACCTTAAAAATGGCCCAATGGCTATGCCTTCAGACCAATGATAGCCAATGGATCAGTAAAGTGGAGTATTTTATCACCATAGAAACCACTCCCACAAGTGCAATGGAAGTTTAGCTGAATCTGCCTACACTACAAGACGAAGCCACATATATATCGCACATACTACTTCAAAGTTCACAACGCTTACGCCCTAACCAAGCACGGTGCTGATCAGCCAAAGCTTATCCAGTAATCTGAATATGTAAATACCAACTGGAAAAAACTAGGAAAATGGAGTACTCATACAGTCTGAAGTTACCTGGTATTATAAACCGAAAGAAGAGTTATTTATAGACAAATAAACTGATTTGTTTGACCCCCTTTGTTTAAAACTAACATTGCTTATTTATCATTAAGAAGCCATATTAACGTGAAAATATTGGAAAATTTTGAAAAGAATTATTTATTAGAGTGTAACTTCTTTAATGTAAAAAAATTTGTTCTCCTTTATACACACCTTCATACAATTGTTCTTCGGAAACTATGAAAGTCTACTAAGCACAATATAATATTTTGTTATAAAATGTAACAATGCTATTTGGGTAAAAATTGTTTTCATTACCCCAGAAAAAACCTAACATCTTCAATAATATTCCATCACTTCAAAACAACAAATTAAATAATCATAGTAAATCATTTGGAAGTTTTGACATAAATTTACATTTTTTAAATAAGATTTTAAATAAGATTATTAGCCTCAAATAAGATCTACTTTATATCGAAAAAATAAGTATAATTGTACATTTATTGTTACGAGATAAAAACTTATTTGCTACAAATCACATATTACTTTACCTGTAAGAAATCACATTAGCCTACAAATTATGTGGCAATTGAAACAAAGAATTCTCACCCCACCCTTCCCTATTATTCAGTAACGGTCACCACCTGTATACGTTTGGCGTCAGTCTACATGTGGAATTAGATCAGTTTTTGCAATTCTACTTATTATTTTGTTTTTGTGAAGTATGTGGTTAAAGTGCTCTGGACAAAAATCTTGTGGATACCATTGTTGGTTATGTTTTAGATCATGTGGGTATGTTTAATTTTAACAATGGTATCCACAAGATTTTTGGTTCCCATTTTATAAATGGTATCTATTTCAAAAATGTATAGTTTTTTTTTTTAATAGATCAAAATATTCAGCAGCAAGTTTTTTAATCCTATCCTGCTTTCCTACTGAACAGTTCTATGCATAAATAGAGACCATTAATTTTCAATAGATTTGAACATGTTTGTCATAAAAATACTGTAATTTTAATCCTAACCATCGAACAATTCGATCGACTAGTCCACACATACAAAACGAAAGTCAACTTTGTTGTTCGACATAGACTGAAAACGGCTTAGACAAATATTCGTGAAAAAAATATTTTCCCAAGTAACCTAATTATTAGGAGAACCGTGTGGAAGTTACCCATACTGCTTAATACACCGTGAACTTTTAATATATTTCTAAATATTCAAAAACATTTCAAAAGCTCAGTGTATTGAATAGTGCATGTAGGTAACTTCCATAAACAAAAAACAATGCCATAAATAATTCGGTTTTTTAGGGAAATATATTTTTTCACTATAAGGCAATATGATGTTTATGAAAATTAGGGTTAGTTTATGATAAATATGTTGAATTTTAGTGAAAATTAATAGTTTTCTTGGAGAAGGAACATTTGTTTCCAACAAAAAAATATAATTTGCTGGGAAGATACATTTCTTCCGAATAAAAAGCATATCGTTAACCCAGACAATATACTTATTTATGGTAAAGAAATATATTTTACCGATACAATACATTTTTTTTATGATGAAGAAATGTCATTCTGCCATAAATTTTTTTATAATAAAACAATATAGTTAGCTTGCAAAAACAAGTATATGTTATTGGAAAACTACTTTATTCAATTCAAATGTTTTCAAAGTTTAATGTAACTATTTTGTCATTATACCTCAATTAATGTTGTTTGAGTCGAATATGATACATTTTACAAGAATAAATGTAATTTTCGATAGATAACTCATTTTATTGATGACAATGAATATGTTTTTATTCATCAACAATATTACTTTCCGAACTTGAAACAAATCCTTTCTTAACGACAGATTAAATATTAGTTAGGCCATATGGAAAATCATATTTATTTGACGTAATAAGATTTTGATTGTCACAAATAAATCTTTTTCTCGGTGTACGGGCGGCTCCAGGACAGAAGAAAATGTAGGAGCTGGACTCATAAGGCTGAAATGAAGATTAGCTATACCAATTATAGATAACTTTGGAGTTCAATCAAATGTCCTTCGTGGCATACAGCCAGGGAAGTAGTTCTGGCTACTAGGTTAACGGTCTTTGTTCTTCGATTCTCAAAGACTCTGTTCTAATAACCAAGCAATATCATGAAAGAATCAAACCATTTTGGCTTCGCACGGAAAAATCTCAAATTCAAAACAATATAAATATATAACTACCAAGAATGCAGGGATTTTATACACAATATTCTCATCGGAAGCCAACCTCCTAAGGCAGTTAATAATTTCCGTATCTCAGCTTTTCTTCTGCTGTGGAAAGCACTTCTATTCGTTTTTTCCTCCAATTAAATCGAATATGAATAAATTTGGAAACCACAGAAGCCAACAAAAATATACGAAATACAAATACATTCCATCTGAACTATGAATTTTATTATACATATTTGTCAGTCATAATCTCCAGCCATTGGGTTATCAGGATAATGTTGGACAGACCAATGTGGTTGAACAGACCAATGTGATGTAGAAAACTTGCTGAATCGAACTTTTATCTAGATATTTCTTAATTAAGAAACTCTTAGGTTGGTGAAATCCGGTTTTGGTGAATATCAGATTTGGGTATTTCCTAAAACAGGTATTACTTCGTTAGGAAGTTCCTAAAATCAGGTACATTGGTCATATCTCATTAAAAATAATAAGGATCAATACCATAATTGTGTAAATAACTATCAAATCACTGCATTATACCTAATTGTCACTTTTTCAAAGTGATAAAATAGATTTAGTATTTTATCGTTCAAAGATATACATATGCCATCCCGGACTTTTTCTGTACACCTGTACAGGGTGAACCACGACCAACGGAGTGGAGGTGACTTAGGTGGCCAATTATAAAAACCGCCTCCACATATCCATAAAATGACATTCAGTTAGTACCGACTAGATTATGTATGCATTTTTTGTTCTAAAGTCGATTTACCGTACAATTTAAGAAAATTGTGAATTGCACGAAAAGTATAATTCCTAGGTATGGAACATCCTTATACTATCCAAAAGAGGACATTTTTCAAACATGGTTAATCATTGAAATGCAGGGTGTTCTATTTTTTAAAATAAGCCCGATATTACACATTACAAATTCTGAACACCGTGTGAAGAGATGTTTAGTACTTAATCGTGGAATACATTCAACGAATGTCCAACTTTTCAGATGTGAGGAAAAATTTGCTAAAATTTATTATATCAATGAGTTATTAAATTTTTCCGAAATGTTCATATTCCAAAAAAAAGTCAGCATAACTCGTCACCCTTTGTGTTTATGTAAAGGGAGCCATTTCAAAAAGGTATTTTATTTTTCGGGGGGAATCAGAAAATGCAATCAAATAAATCCCTTGAGAGAAAATATAACTTCGAAAAGTAGCCCTTTATGAATATACAAACTACTGAAGTGGCAAACATTTTAAAACTTTTAACGCTTCGCTATAAACTTCCATCCCATTAGTCGTGATTCACCCTGTATAAGATACACAATTCCACCACACATTATTTTTTTATAATATTAAGGGGTTCAGGCAGCGTTTCCGTTAAAAGCTCCCAGATGGCTTTTTTTTCCGACACCCTCGAAAAATATCGTCATATACACAAAGACATATACACGGCGGAAGACTTTGTTTATTTATATGGAGCTTAATGATGAAGTAACAGCTAACTCTAGGATTCCAGGAATACCTTCTTTCACTCCAATTATAATATGAGGGACACTACACCACACCGAGAAAAATATTTATTTGTGACAATTAAAATCTTATTATGTCAAATAAATATGATTTTATATATGGCCTAAGTAATATTTAATTTGTCGTTGAGAAAGGATTTGTTTCAAGTTCGGGAAGTAGTATTACCTATGAATAAAACCATATTCATTGTCATCAATAAAATTAATTATCTATGGAAAATCATATTTATTCTTGTGGAAATTTATCATGTTTGTCTCGAACATTATTTATTAAGGAACAATGACAAAATAGTTATATTAACCTTTGAAAGCATTTAAATTAAATAAAGTAGTTTTCCAATAATATATACTTATTTTCGCGGGTTAACTATATTGTTTCATCATAAGATAAATTATTCTATGGCAGAATGACATTTTTTTATCATAAAAAAAATGTATTGTCTAGGTGAAATGTATTTCTTTACCATAAAAAAATATATTGTTTGGGTTAACGATATGTTTTTTATTTGTAAAAAATGTATCGTCCCAGCAAATTATATTTAATTGCTGGAAACAAATGTTTCTCAAGAAAACTATCAATTTTCACTAAAATTAAACATATCCATCATAACCGAACCATAATTTTGATAAACAGTATATTGTGTCGATGGTTAGTCTTGACACGGATTAAAATGACAGTATTTTTATGACAAACATGTTTAAATCTAATAGAAATTAATTGTCTTCTCTATTTATGCATGAAACTGTTTAGTAGTAATGCAGGATAGGAATGAAAGACTTGTTGCTAAATATTTTGATCTATTAAAATGAATTTTCAAAATAGGAACCATACATTTATAAAATGGAAAGCATACATTTTTAAAACTGAACAAACCTACATGATCTAAAACATAACCAACAATGGTATCTACAAGATAGCCTTTGTGTAACCGTAAGTGTGTTCATTAATGCTTTTCCCATGCATAGTAGTTTTTTGGAGTACCTAGATCTGACAGGTTTAATTGAGAAATGTGTATGTTTAAAGTACATTTCGCTTGCTTGCTTTTCACAATTCTTGGAATTGCCATGCATGTGTTTAAAGCTACATCCTCAATCAATCTGCTAGCGAAGTGGCACTTCAGCACGCGTGCTGCGAAACGGATACCCATCCTCAATCCTGTCAATTCAGTCTGCCTGAATGTTATCGCACATGCGCATTTTCACTGTTATTTTAAGGTAACGAGGTAATTAAAAAGTTCAACCTGTGATTATTCTCGTAAATAAAAGCAGTTACTACATATCAAAGACAACAAATTAATATAATTACGATATTAGAAAATATTGTATGTTTGTTTACGAAGATAATAGAATAAAATAGGGTTAGGGTACCTAAATTATTTTCCCCATGATTGAATGCGCATGACACAATTCGGCACGCACCGAAAAAGCTTGCAGCTTGCAAGCTTGCACTTCCAAGTCGGCGCGCATGTCGGCACGAAATTGAATTGAGGATGCTTACGTTTAAACGTCATTGTCCCAGCACGCGTGCCGAAGTGCCACTTCGCCACTAAATTGATTGGGGATGGGCCTTAACATTTCATTCATTTCTATATTATAAGACTCATTTTTGTCCAGAGCACTTTAACCACAAACTTAACAATAATCAGTAAAATTGCACAAACTCATCTAATTTCACATAATATATCCTTTATCTATGAATTTCACTGACTCACTCCAAACGACCGGTACGATTCTGAATAATAGGGCAGGGTGGGGTGACAGTTCTTTATATTAATTGCCACATAATTTGTGGGCTAATGTGATTTCTTACGGGTGAAGAAATATGAGATTTGGGGTAGAAAATTTTTTTTTAACAATAAATGTACAAATATACTTAAATACTCATTTTTTCGGTATGGAGTAGATGTTATTTGAGGCTAATAATCTATAGGCTTATTTAAAAAATGTAAATCTCTGTCAAAACTTTCAAATGATTCACTATGAAAATTTAATTTGTTGTTTCAAACTGATGGAATATTATTCAAGATGTTAGGTTTTTTTATGGGTAATGAAAACAATTTTTACCCAAATAGCATCGTTATATTTTATGACAAAATATTATATAGTGCTTCGTAAACTTTTATAGTTTCTGAAAACAATTGTATAAAGGTGTGCATGAAGAAGAACAACTTTCTTCACATTGAAGAAATTACACTCGAATAAATCCTTTTTATTTATATCAAAATTTTCCAATCTTTCAACGGTAATATGGCTTCTTAATATTGAATATGCAATGTTAGTATTAATCAAAGGGGGGTCAAATAAATCAGTTTATTTGTCTATAAATAACTCTTCTCTCGGTGCATGAAACCAAATGGGCACAAGCACTGGGCAAGAAACTAGCATTTTCCTTCGTGAAAACAGGTTTCTCGATGGTTCCTAGTAGTCATTAAATCCTGTTTTTTTTTACACTCTTGATATGTTCTTTCCATCTCAACTCAATTAATCTTTTTATTCACCTTTTTTTATTTTATTTATTCCATTTTCTCGGAACTCATCAAATTGGAGCTCAATCCATATAGCAGGAAACAAGTAACATTCACAAGGGTAGATTTCATGTCATGTTGCTGTTCGAATAAGAAAAACGCCCCCGTTCAAGTTTACTGTGTCACCACAACAATACTGGTGCAAAAGCTGCGACTGCAACATGTTGATTTTCAATTCGCTTGTCTCACATTTCAGCTAATAATGTTTTAACAGTTGGATTAACAAAGGAAATAACTAATGGTAATAGTACCTAAAAGGCATTATCAAAATACACATGCTTTAATTAACTTTACCCTGTTCAGTTTGTTTCCAAAACAGAATATTGTTCCGGGAAATAATTGCGCAAAACGTATAAGACGCATACATAGTTCGCTGTATAAATTGCATCAGAGAGAAACATGAAGTTGCCGGAAGAGGATAATTCGATTGATATTCTTTTGGAGATATACGGTTACTCCTTTGAGATAATCGCTTTTTGTATTCTCAAATAACTGGAGACATGATGTACATTTTGAGACTTTATATTATTGATTATTTTTGAGAGTGGCTTCAGGATTAATGATTGAGGATTCCATTCATCTGTCAAAAAATGACATTTTCATAATCAACCGACCCATTTGATTGAGTAATCAGTAGTGGCATAGTTGTTTAATTATTATTTCTAATGAGTGAACAGATATTAATTTCACTTTTCAGTTTGAGCATTTGCTATCTACTGTGAAAAATAATTATGCTAAAAATTTCAGGCGACACACCCGGTATTTGATAAACTTCATTTTTCCGCCCCTACACTATAGGATTTCAATTGAATGCCAAGTTTCAGCTCAATAATGATACTCATTATAACACTGGTTTCAATTCAATTGAACCCAGGTTTGTGTTCAATGAATCTTACAAAATACAAATGAAGCAGAACACAAAGCCAGATGTGCTCAGGATGTGGCCTTTACTCGAGAGCACTAAGCCTGAGGAATAAGTGGGGAATGTGAAACAATACCAGCGTAGCTCAAACAGAACTAACAGGTATCTCAATTGCCACAAAAGAACCAACCAGAAGAATAATTTCTGGCAAAAACATAACAATCTGCAAGCCTTATTAGCTTTGAACAGACAACGTGATATATCGAAGCTAGTACTAGAGTGCCACCAAGATTTAGCTAACGCCTCGGCAGATAACAATTATCCTGATTATTATCCTGAGGTGGGTTGAATAGCACGACAGGAGTAAAGGTAATCGCATTGCTGATTCTTTAGCCAGATAATTTGAGGACCCAGTGACACCTACGGCCTAATGACTTCGACAAGTGCGAAGCTAGCCAAACGTTACACCCATGCTCAATCTCTTTAAAGATGGAATGGAATCAAAGGATGCAGTCTTCCCAGGATCACCCTAGGCGACCCCGGGAGGCTGGGAAGAAATATCTGGCGATGACCAGGAAAAACATATGTTCAACAATAGGATTTATGACTGGCCACTGTCAACTGAGGAAACACCTCCATACTATGGGGCTAGTGGAAACACTCCTATGCAGGATGTGTGAACAGGAAGATGAAACTGTCAAGCATGTCTTATGCGAGTGTCCGGAGTTATCTTCAATAAGAGAGTGTGTTTTTGGTGAGTCTTGGCCTACACCTGCCGATATAAAGGAGATGTCTCTTAGTTACCTGTCGACCTTACTGGGAAGGACAGGATGGAAGATGACCTAGGAGGACAACTCCTCGGGAGTATGTAAAATGGGTCACATGTGGCCTTAGTGCTGTAAGCCTACACTCACCCTCCCTACTCTACAGATACAGATATAGATAACACTGGATTCCATGATGAAACTGAATAATTGACCAATACATATAGATTTAGTATTTTCAATAACCAATTAGGCAGACCCAATATTAACTGTATAATGCTCGACAGTTTCTAAGAAATTCATGACAGTTAGTCAAAAAGGTAGATATCACTTTTCAAAAGAAATGTCGAGCGACGAAGAGTTTTCATACCACCCGAAATCGCTGAAAAGGCGGAAAATTAATCCAAAAATCCAATCAATCCAAAAAATGTTATGGTCAATTTATAGATTGTAGGATAGCAAGAGAAATATCATCCTTTCATGAGACCTCTGAATCGAGTTGAAATTCTTATCCCTCTGGACACGTAACTTCATTTCAAAAACCGAACTTAACATTGAACATAAGAGTGATATTAGCAAATATCCAAAATTGCAGGCATTTTTAGAAAGGAAGTCCTAAGTATATAGCGGAGAAAAATTCAAAACATTTTTGCCAGATGGAATTGAAAAGTTAAAAAAAGCAATGCTGCCGTGCTTAATGAAAACGCCGTAACCAACAAATTCACGATTTTCGGTTTTTGGTAATTTCTAATAAAACAATGCAATCTGCATCCATTTCTGTTACCCAAAAAGCCGTATCTACATTAAAAGTATGCTATTTAACGTTTATTATTTTGCCGTATGTACATTTATTGCACTTGCTACTAATACATTCACCGTAAGCAACAATTTTAAGAGAAATTGCCGTATCCGCATATTTTTGTGCATATACGGCAAAATAATTTAATAATAATAGCATTATGGTCTTAAAAAGGGACGTCGTGTAGCCGTAGGTGATAAAACGAGTCAGCTGTTTTCAATATGAACCTAGGTTAGGGTGGTATTAGGTATTTTCGCAGTTTCCCAGATCACAAAGGAATCGCAGGCAATGAAAAAGCTAACGAACTCACAAGAGTAGGATCGTCAACTCTGATGAACGGACCCGAACCTGCTGTGGGCATCCCCAGATGCTTAACGAGGTCATGGTTAAAAGGGTGGGTGAAAGAACAACACAATAAACACTGGAAGAATACGCCCAGGCAAATACATGGGAAGAAATTCATAAAAGGACCATCAGAAAAAGTAGCAAAAGAACTGCTCTCAATGAGCAGGAACAAACTACGCACCATAACGGGGCTACTTACGGGACACTTTCCCACAAAGGAACACCTGAACAAAATAGGGCTGTATAACGGAGACCTTACATGCAGAAGATGCAAAAAGGATACCGAAACAGCTCTGCATATACTATGCAACTGTGAGTCGCTGGACCACAGAAGGCAGAAACTGTATGGCAGAACCCAAATGACTCCAGAAGACTTCTACAACCAACCAGCAAAGAACCTGTATGAGCTAATACAGGAAACGGATTGGCTGAATAGGTTGTAGTCAAAACACTAGGAGTATTCACAATAAGCTCAGGAGGCTGAGGTGGTGCCGGAGAAGGGACGGCTCCTTTTGAAAAAAAAGTTATTAATATCTACGGCAAAAAAAGTGAAATGTTATAATTTAAAATATTTGCAAATACGGTATATTCATTTAACAAATTATAGTTATATCTTAACTGCATCAGGAGCGCTATTCTGTACGCGGCATTGACAGTCGTCGGTATCGGTATGTTAACAACAGCCATCGGTTGCGCGGTCGACGGGACTAATATAACGCTATTCTGTATGCCACGCTTCTCGACGCTCGGAATTGCAACCAAAAATCATCGGCATAGAAGTGACGTCACTCGATTTTGTACATGTGGCCAATGAGCGATGAGAGAAACTGTCAAATTTGTAAACAAACAAAAGTGAAGGTTGAAGATTAGAGGTTCTATTTTGGTCTCGTTGACAGGTAGGATCATATAATTAGATAATAGATAGTGATAGTGACATATCTTTTATCTGTTAGCATGAACGATACAATTCATGTTTATATCAACATTAACAACCTCAAAAACTCGAAATTTATAGTCAACTAGCATTGAAGAATTGATTTGGCGTTAACATTTATCTCTTTTTTTCAAGTCTCAAGGATAGGATAAGTACTTGTTCTATCAAAGCTCGCGTTATAACACCGCTCAGAGGAATCATTTGATTCAGTACATGGAGAGCCATTCAAATTTTGCTGCAGGAAAATTTTGTGGAAAAGATGGGAAGGACTTATAAAACACTAGATTAGACATTATACACAATATAGTTACTCTTCAAAAAATATTAAAAAGTTACTTAAATAATCCGCAATTCCAGACAAACATCAACAAATAATGAAAATTTCCTTTCAACGAAAATCGATAAAGGTTACCGTGGGGTTCATTAGATCACGGTAGACATACCGATTCTCATCGACTAGAATTCTGGAATTCGCGATATCGGTCGGTGAAAAGGTATACAGAATGCCGCACATGCGACTTACCGACGGCTGTCGATAACTGAGTCTTACCGATACCGATTTCTCTCCGAAACGAGTTACAGAATAGCGCTCCTGCCGTATGTACAAATGTCACTTAATGGTATAAAAATAGAAACACACACATTGATAAAAATATTTTGTTGCTTTTACTTGTTTTTCACCTCAAATATCAAATTTTATTCTTCAAAAAATGGCAATGGCACAAAGTAAAACAGAAAATTTAAATTCTCTTAAAACGAGATTTATGCAGATACGGCGTTTTCATTGACGACGGCAGAATGTTGAATTAAATAAAATTTCTTGTTCGTAGAAAAACTATTGTATGCAACGCTTTCGGCTGGTGTATTAATAACCATCATCACATAATCGTTGCATAGTACACCTACTATTTTAAGTGAAAGAGGAAAAATATGAGAAAAAAACACTGCAATTACTCCTCAACAGTTGTGTTGCCCGACTAATGTCAATTGGAATATCGGTGAAAGTTTTGTCAGGTACTCACAAAGAAATCATAGAAAGGACACATGTGTCCACATCAAATTTGCTGCCCTAGAAATCCAAAGTAGAGTATGTGGAAGATTATGGCGGAGCCAGTACAATGCTCATAGCTCCACAGAGCAGGGGTATTAGATTTTTTAAAACAAAAGGTCTGGAACTCAACCAAAGCAATCTTAATTGTTAATGATATCGTAGATTTGATTGGAAATTTCGAACTAATAGCATGTTTCGAATGAAATTCGGTTGGGTACAAACCTAAGAAATCTAATGTTTTCCCAAATTCACATTGCTCAGACTAATAATTGCGTTTTGAATATTCACCTATCACGATGAAACTGAAACACAGAAAATTGTTGTTAATTTCTTTTAATATTATAGTGCACATTCTTAAATTAAGTCATTAAACGTTCATTCGATGATATTGTGTGCAACATATTATGCATAAAGTGACTGAAGTTATGATTAATTATGTGTTTCATAAATAAGTAAACAGTTTGTGAAACCACTGCTTCAAACTATCTCTAAGACAATGTATGCATAGTGTATGAGTGTACTTATCACAGTCCATTACCGAAGCTAGCGCCATTATAATTGTCTGATCCAACCTTCTTGAAACAACCGATTTCCCATTATCAAATTTCTCAGCTTCGCTGCTGTACCGCATTCTCCATCGTTTCCGTTCCACTTAAAACGGCTTAAATCCCGAGTTTGATCGAACTGGATTTGTATCTTGGAACGACCAGCTTTTGTCGCATCGTATAGAACTCGGCTCTATTGTGTTTTCTGAAAGAGAATACACCAACCCATTTTATGTCGTGCTCCATACGCAGATAAATAGTTTGCAATACATTCTGCAGCATCTCTAACTGCTGTTTTATTCTTATCTCCGTGGTAATCCATTCTTTTAATTTCTGATTATTACTCGGATTATTATTATTATTGGAACATTAGTTCTTTACGTCAGGTTATGTTTGAGCGACCAGGGGTCGCGACGCAAAAGATCTGACCGTTACACGTTACGTTACGCTACGTTATGTTACGTTGCTTCGTTATGTGCCCTGCTTTCGTGCTTGTGCTCTCTCCTCAGTCTCTCACTCGTTCACGAAGCAGAGATTCATATGCTCCGGCCGGGATTCGAACCCGGGCCGCCCGCGTGGAATGCGAGTATTCTACCACTGAACCACCGATGCTATATTAAAATTCTATGCAAAGCTGGTATTCGCAGTGCTGGTGATCTACTTGAATTTCTTCGGATAAATTTTCACTATTATTTCCATAATTTTTTTGCGTGATTGAGGGGTCTAGCACATTTACTTTTCGAAATACAGGGTGTTGAAATTTTGGAAACTTGAATGTTTTAATTCGATAACTTTAAAGTGGATGGATAAATTGATTTCACATTTGGCAGGTTGTTTTTGAATGTAAAAGGGCATATTTTGAAAGAAATAGTAGTTTGTGCAACTAGTGTGGATATGATGGCCATATCGCACGAGGACGATGTTTGAGCAAGACGCCGTAGGCGGAGTGCTCATTCATTCAAGTGCAATATGAACAATCCACACGAGTCGAGCAGCATATTTTTTCTACGATACACTCAAGAAAAAAATCTAGAAAATAAAAATTTCTGTAAGCTGTAATATAACTTCAAATTAAAAATTTTACAATTAAATTTTATGTTTCCAATAATTTTGTGGTAAACGTACAGTTCTTGAATTACCAATTTGTATAATGCTACGGTTTCATTTTTTAAATATACGATGCTGTTATAAGTAGATGTTGCTAGTCGGGTACCGTACCATTATCTATACTAATGAATATTCTGCTAAATATTTCAAACGTCTACCTGTTGTCGTTATTAATATCAAGCAGAATAATTATTTAAAAATAGAATTAAGAATAAAAAAAACATCTTCACGGAGAATCGAACCCGGGTCTACCGCGTGAGAGTCTGGTTTGCTTACTACTCGGCCACCAAGGCTATCTATAACGTCAAATGTATTACATACTTTTCGCTTAAAAGGAACTAAAGTTCCTACCGAGTGTCCCGCGACACGTTCTACCTTTTATTATTATTATTACATATTGATGGGGTCAGAGGAGCTAGCTCCTATTGTGCCCAAAAAAATACATCACAAAACAAATACCTACTTGTAATAAACAAACAAATGAGAAAAAAAAATGAAATTACGATTAAGCTCTAAATGTTATCAAATAAGTTACACTGATCTAGTTTATTTTTGAATATATTGACAATTGTTGCTGAGACAATTTCACTGTCGAAATCATTCTAAATATTGAAAAGTCTGTTAGGTTAAAAGTTTTGTCTCGATCTAACCGTGAAATTTTCCTTTTTTAACTCAAGCTGGTGTCATCCAAGTCTCGTGTCTGTATTTAGGGTGAAAACTGTATTAAGATCACCAAAATTATATTTGAGGATTTGGAAGGTTACAATAAGATTGCCTCGTAACCGACGTAGCTCAAACGTGGTAAAATTTGCCATGGATTATATTTCTTCGTATGAAGGTCTTACAGGTCCTAAAGCAACTCTGGTAGCTTTCCGTTGTACACTTTCCAGTACCGTTTTATCACGAATTAAGTACGGGTACCAGACTGGACCGGCGTATTCAAGGATAGGTCTTACGTAAGTAGCATACAATTTGCAGAAACTCTGAAAGGATACTTTTGAGAAGCATTCACTAATAAGATAAAGTTCACTATTTGCACGTTTGGATACTGAGAGCACATGATCGGACCACGATAGTTCACTATTCACAATAACACCGAAATCATCATGAGAGGTCACTGTGATTAGAATTTTACCATGAATAAAATATTCAAAATAGGGGTTATTTTCACCGACGTGAAGCACTACACATTTTCAGTATAGTGCTTCAGGTTTTGTTCAAAGGATCGCGGTTTTGTTCGAAGGATCGCGGAATCATCTCACTGTTTTCAGTGAAGTGTCAGACGTACTATAATGAGGTAGTTATTTTCCCAACAAGTGCGGAAGTTGATACTTTCCCGCACGCTATTACAGTTGACCCGAACGACACGGAGCTGAACTCGGGCAAGCAGTCAAGTGCGGAAAGACACTTCAGACATGAGTTAGGAACATTATTTTTCCTACGACCGTATATACAAAAAAGTATACCAACCCAGTTTTCGAGGATTATTCCATTCCAGCATACATATACAAAGTTTTAACTGAAAACTACCAACTAGTTTTCATAAATATCAATAGTAAAAAGGCAATTTGTTCCATTCTGTGAATAGCTTAAAAATTCCGGCCCAGTGGACCTATTTAGTGTTAACTGGTAAGTAGATGACGTCGATGAGGATGGCAACTATCTAATGATGTAAAAATTTCCATAATTTCACTCTCCCACCCCAGTGGAGGAAAGTGACACTTCCGAAACTAAAATGAATGATGTCGCTTTGTCGATGAAATTATGGAATTTTTTATGATAATGGAGCTTATTCGTTCCTTTCTCTCAAGAATAAAGTTTTATCTTGCACCTATGATAAAGAGATATTTCAACTAACAATTTGATGGTACGTCCATGGTGTATCGAATAAATCTTTAAATGAATAATCCTTCTCTAATTACCCAATTTAATTCAAATTATTAATCCAAATTGACAATTAACTCAATTCCAGTTTCCAGCAGAAATTTTCACATTTAAGTGAAGCGTGTTATCAATGGATGTCAGAAATAATAGTACTATTATAACGCCTTAATGCGTTTTTGAGAATCACTTTTCAAACAACACAGACCCTTATCATGGACATCAC
Organism: Galerucella calmariensis; assembly: GCA_910591675.1. Taxonomy (NCBI): domain Eukaryota; kingdom Metazoa; phylum Arthropoda; class Insecta; order Coleoptera; family Chrysomelidae; genus Galerucella; species Galerucella calmariensis. The sequence continues at coordinate 8,970 of CAJUYG010001827.1, read as the reverse complement.
AAACATATCATGCCCAAACCAGTCCGCAAGTAATATTGTCCCTTCAAATTACAAACCAGAATTGTTGATAAGGTTTATTCTCCAGATACCCCAACCCCATCCAACTCAGAAGTGTGATTCAATGTTTGTCAAGGCACATAGCTACAGAAGTAGTTGTTGCTTCTTGGTGAACGGTCTATGTTTCTTAAAAAGTGATTTTCAAATATCTAACTTTGAGGCGCTAGGAATTCAGATGAACAGAAAAAGCCAAATTCTGGATATAACGTGGGAAGAGAGCATAGAAAAGCTGAACTTCAAATCGACGAAATTATTCAGGATGGTGAAAAATAAACAAGGAAACTCTGGTTGACAATATACGAAATTTGGTTTTCTCGGATCATTCGCATTTCCAAATGTATACATATAATCACTGGACTAGTTTTACATGACAGAGAAGAAGATTCAGTACTTGAGCTGGTTTGCAGCCGCGGCATTGGATCTTGTGCTTTTCAGCTCAGTTAAATGAATAAAGGCTCGCGCGCACTTACCGGCAACAGCCGGAAACGGAACGGGCCACGGCGGTCGGCTATTTTACCTTGGTATCGCGCACTAGTCGGTAAAAAATTGCATGTAATCAGAAATTTCTTCCCAACAATTATTTTCAACCTCCTGATTACTGTAATTCTTGTTAGCAAAATCGTACAATTCCTTGTACCCACTAACAAGAATGATTAATTTTTCTTCGTCCATATTTCCTGTTTCGACAGCAAACACTTCTCTAAGCCACGACGGAATGCAACTTACTACCGGCACATCGCTTTTCCTCCTTTCCATTTTCAAAATCCTCTCTATTTTTTAATTAAAAAAATAAACCCTCTATTAACTTATTTAAAGGGATACCGCCATACCGCGAAATTCCAGAAGGTTTCAAAGAAAATTTACCGAAATGAAAAAGAAAATAATTTTATCTATTTAAATGCAGTGCCAACACGCCGCAAGCCGCCAAAGACACCAGTCCGCGAAATCCCCTTTATTTCAAAAATTAGTGAATGATTGTTTTAATATGCAACTTAAGAAAGTTTCCACTTATAGATACGTCCGACAAAAAAACGCCGCCTTTTGTCGCAGATATTTTTTTTCTCTACTTACCACCGTCCGCCACCCATCGCCTGTCAGTCGCATTGCCATAAACGGGATAACAGCAAATTATGCTTTTATTCAAATTGGAGAAAAATCTACTCAACCTTACCTAATCAAAGTGGTTGAGTAGTCTAGTCTATTATTTAAATGGGTGCATGAAATCTGTATTTATTAAAATTTTCTGATTTTAGTAATTTTTGTTAATAAATCATACAATTCCGGGTACCCACTAACAAAAATATAAATTTTTCTTCATCGATTTTTTCCGTTTCGTCTTCCAAATTCAGCGCGCTCTTCTCCGCATCACGACGGAACGCAACGGACCACCGGCAAAAGTATTCTCGTCCGGGATTTCCGTCAACGGCGGACCAGGCCGTTGCCGTCCGTTGCCGAGTAGTGAGCACTGTTTCGTTAGAATACCAGGTAAAGATAAATTCGTGGTCCGTAGCGGTCCGGGCTGTTGCCGGCAGAGCCGGTCTAGTGCGCGCGAGCCTTAACGATTGCACTCCTTATTTCTTCATTTGCTTGAAAAAACCACAGTCATAATAGTTATATGTTCAAGTTTAATTCGCCAAATCACTCATTTTTTATTGAAAATGATGTCAACAACAGCTGTAGCAATTTCAGCTTAACTGAGCTCAAACACAGTCGATCCACGAACTGAGTTTATAGTGTACAAAACCTTTGAAGCAACGAAAGAGCGTGGGGTTCAATGTTTGGCTCCCATGAAGGCAAATGCAATTTCAGCTTCTTGCTTCCTGTTTGTAAACTTTTGCCATCCATTTGTTAATATTAACAAGATTAGCCAACTCTGTACCTCGCAGATAAACTGAATCAGAATAAAATGGAAACTTCTAATTATCAGAACCTTGAATGGACTGTCTAATTAGCTTCAAGTGGAAATTAACGTTCGTGCGGCAACCTCCGGTGACGGTAGTAGTGGAATCAGTTATCTGTAAGCGGTCTCCAGCTTGGAATAATGTTAACTATCTTCTAAGAGCGCGTATATCCTTCAGTGGGAAATTAATGTTTTAACGAGGCTTTAAGAACTAGATTCAATCTATTGTTGCACGTGGAATTTTCCTTGGAAGAAATAAACATCCAAAATTGGAATTTGAAGCTGGTTCTTATAGTGTTCCAAACCCCAAGGTAGGGAAGAGATAATTCTCTACTGAAATTCATCATTATTCTAAATATCGACGAATAATGAACTACAGAGCTGGGGAAAATCTTCTCTACTAGCCAAAAGCGCCCCGTCATATGCGCTACCGATGATTGAAAATATTATTTTAAAGTTATATTCACTTTTTATCAGCATGTGTTTGTGTTCGTACATGTGAATAATATGTATTAATAAATATTATGAATATTGAAATGAAGTATTCCTGAGGGATCTTCAAATCGAACGAGAACGACAACATTTAGGCTAAGTTTATAATCATAAAATAAAGGATGTTTCCTTATAAGTTGTCCATATAGTGAAATACATACTATGTTCTAGGATACACAGAACGCTGGGGAGATTAATGTGTAATGTGGAAGGGCCAGGAGAGTGGAGTAGAAGAATGATTTGTAGGACGGTAAAGCAGAATATGCTGTACGGCGAGGAAGTGTAAGTTGAAAGAGCGGAGATGGAAGCGAGGCTATGCCACTTCTGCAGATGCAAAGGTATAGTGGTACAGAACAGTGGGTTCAAGGTCCTATTTATGAAAACTTAATGAATAGAACGGGCGACGACCCAGCACTGAAGTGGAACGCGTTTGATGTGATAATTACAGTCAAGCAAGGTCGGACATGGTTAGTACTTGGATGGGTGACGACCATGCCAGGGAGAACCATCGTATAGGGCCCGTACAGCCTGCAGCGGACTAGCATATCACAGCTATACCAATGAGCAGGAGGTATAATGTAGATATGCCGTCTTTCGGAGGAGACGTAAAACCGAGGTCCGGAGTCCATGGATGTTTGGCTCGTCAAAAAACGCAACTACTGGTTGGAACACTAGTAGGTTCGCCAAAATTTCCGGTTAGAGGTAGAGTGCTCCCGGCGTCGGTGATTAGCCTCAGTCGCAGAAATAGACCGACGTTAAATAACAGAATAAAAAAAATGAATAGAACCAGACAAAAATGCTGGAGGGGTGCGACCAGATGAAGGAGGAAGTGTAGAGAAGGTGGGAGGAGTATGAGGGCGCGCTAAAAGTAGCGATTGGGAAGAGGAGATATTGAGAGGACCAAAATTCGGGGAGGCACAGGTTATGAGTAGGATACCCCCACAAATTGGGAAAAAAGAGACTGGACTGTGCGAGAGGTGTGGAGTTAAGGATAATTTGGGACGTGTGTTCAGATGCTAGGAAAACAAAGAAGTGTTGAAGAAGACGGAGAAGCTGGGGGATACGGTGTATTGAAAACATGATGGAGATAATTTTGAAGGGGGGAGAAATATATAGGGATAAGTGGCATAGTGCAGATCATGATTAGGAGGAGAGAAGGTCTCGATATGGCATGTGAGAGGTAGGAGTGATATGAGGGAAAAGGAGACGTATACTGAGTGAGGGACCGCCGCCCGTCTTGGAGTATACTAGGGTAGTGATTTCAAGGCGGGTTTGGCTGGTAGACCTTCCCTTGGGGATGAGTTCAACATTGTCTGGGTACTGTTCAGAACCCATTCGAACTTCAGTTGATTGATTGTCCAATATAATGTATGAAACAATTCACCCTAAATTAACTAGCCAACATCAATGATGCAGCTGATTCAATGAATGCTATTACAATAAATTCAGCTGAAGCACTTGCTAGCTATATTTGGAATGTTCTTAAACTCAGAGCCTGAATAACTAATATTTATTTTATTGTTGTAATTAGGTCTATACATTGTTCTCAACCTCTCCATAAAATTGTGGAGATTGTTAACATGAACTTTCTAATTATCATCCGGATACAAAAAAAATAACAGTATGCGACTACTATATGCTATATTATACATTAATAGAGAGTTATTGGAAACACGAATTTACTGCCTTGCAGTAATTTTGATGACCTTAAATAAATAGTGCTCGACCTTAAAACAGACTTAAAATTTGGAGTTATTGAAACATGCAACTATATAATGACATTATATTAAGGTAGGTGTCACAGATGACACAGTTCACCTTCACATTGTGACATATAGATATGAAACATGAAATAAAGTCGGGATAGTGCACTGCAGTTATCTCGCACAAATGAGGACAAGCACTAACCTTGATAATGTTTCCCTCATTCAAAACATCAAATGCGCATGCGTATATGTCACTATAAGGACAGCACTATGACTTATTGACCTTATAAAAGTTCCAATAACTCTCTATTTTATAAGGGCGTGGTGGAGCTTATTATTTCAAACGGCTTATGATAGCTTCCTTTATATGGAATTTTTCACGGAAATATACGCATGCAAGTTGTTAAAAGTTCTGTTGCATATGTAACCTGCTATATTTCTTCCATTGATACTGCTCCTGTTGATATTGGAGGTCCCAAAATCAATTCATGGCTTGAACAGAAGAAACTGTTTGGAACATTTTCTTATCTATCATGAACATATCTTAGATCAGTATTTTTATGAGAAACAAATCAACCAATAAACAATTTAAATCAACTAATGATAGAATTGTGATTATCCATACATTGAAATGACCCAAACCTTAGAACATTCAAATTTTGATCAAAGTTATTCTCTCGATGAAAAGTTCACCACCTACAGTAATTGTTCAAAGACTTGTTCCAATTAGCAACCCAAAATTAATCATTCCCGTATTTCTGACAGGCCCTTCAAATTAAACACAAGGAGATCCAATTAACAAATGTACCAATTGCAGGAAAATTTATCAAAGCCCCAACTAGTTCGGATGCTGAATGGAATAATCTACGAATTAGTTTTGAATCGACGAGATTTCTGTCATAATCTCAAGAAGGAGAAAATTGTAATCAAGTTTACCTGCACCCCGAGGTAGTATTATAATTACGCGGAAGTGTTTCATTCGAATTAACTAAGATTTACATAATCTTTCAAACTAATTAAACATCTAATGATTTGAGAAGTCTGGCTATACTGATCGATCAGATTTTTAAAAGTATTTTTAAAATTGTAGAAGAGATTGGCGACTCTTTTCGCTAAAAAGTGGAAAAACAGTTATTGAAACCTGCCTTCCTTTCACTGCCTTTCTTTCACTAGTTTGTGAAGGTTTCAATTCTACATTGGGTATTGAGGATAGCTTTCAATGTTAATACTATTTTATTGGGAAAGGAGAATAGTATTTTTGAATGTGAGAGGAATTCACCACCCACCTAGTATAATATTCCTCTGAGATCATTCAGTACCTCAGAAATAATTGATAGTGATTAAAAATCCTTGTCCATACCTTATTTGGTTATGTTTATATTTTCTGAGAATGTCTCATAACTCTTCAATAGGCCTCTGCCCTATCAAGTCAAGTACAATGAACTATTCAGCTACTAATTAAATCAAACTTTGACGTTCCCACCAGATTCTAATGGTTATTGGATAGAAAAAGACCGGATCAGGCATTGTGAGTCTGGTCCATAGTCATCTATTTTGTCGTCTGGTGCTTTCAAGAGGTGCTTTGTGCTCTAACGAAGTAATTTCACTTAGACCAACTACAATCGTTACCTGCTGGAAATAATTGAGCGATACATTAAGTGGTTATTCAAACGCAGCTAGTGGACTCTATCAAAAAAAAGGAATGAGACTTTTTGGTCACACTGCATCCAGGGTAAGTACTCACACGTTTCTCTTATTGACCTAGGTATCATGTGACTTTCATATTTCAGATCATAACAAGTCATAAAAATAAACAATTATTATTTGAGATTCTCTTTGGTTTCACTTTTTTGCGTGTAGTTAACATTCAATTTACATTTTTTGAACAATTTTCTCAGTATAACTTGATCCGTTATTTGTCAACGTCAGTTTGAAGGTCACGAAATTTTGCCCCCAAAACATCAAAGGATTTACGCCGGCTTTCGTTTCTTGTTTGGCTGGTGTATTCTGTGGTTATATCTCGCATGATGATAATTGACTTGTTTGATTTGTACAATAGTATATTGTTTACCGAGTAAAAAAACTTAAGATTCCTGGACATATGTGAAGATTGCTTGCGCCTCGAATCAGCAACACAGAGTCCAGTAATGTGGCTTTTCCTGCGAGGTACAAATACAATTTCCTCGCAAGTCGTTCAAAATTCGATAGATATTAATTGATTATGGAAAAATCGCGGTTAATTCTATTAACAAATAAATAGTGCTCTGAAGTTCATGAATGAGACTTTTTGGTCACACTGCATCCAGGGTAAGTACTCACACGTTCCTCTTATTGACCTAGGTATCATGTGACTTTCATATTTCAGATCATTTTTCCAAAGTCTTCTTTACAGTCTCATTTATGGTAGATTCAGTCTTCCTTATCATGTTCTCCAGAGTTTCATTCAACATTTTAGCAATAGTGAACAAATTGAATTACATGTGACAGGAATCTCACAACTAGAGATACATCCATCTTCGTCTAGCTTTTGCGTACAAGTGAGACCACATCTATCACTAACTGTGCTGTGCTCGATGCTTGTTGGAACAGTACAGTTCCCATAGGTGCCTCAGATATACCTACCACACTCTCGGGGATTATTGGCTGGACTCCATCGCACAATTCGGTGGGAGGTAATATTTCTGTGACTACAGCTTTTATAAATTCCACAGTGAAAACTTCAATGTTAACCCTTCAGTGTAATCCAAATGTATGCTTTTGGAATCGATTGGTTAATTCAAGACTTAACAGCGTGCTCTCGATTGTCAGTTGATAGCGGCATCTGAAAGAAGGTCAACTGCATGAGACAACTACCACTACCTAACTACCAACTACACCCATAGAAGTTCAATTAGTGAGAAATTGTTAACTATCCAACTTTTTTTAAAACGTGAGTCAACTGATGGAATAGTTGATGATTTAAAACCATATTCAAGCGCCGCGTCAAACGTGGTCATTTTCAATTTCCATTTCCCAAAAAAAAATTCATAATTTGTTTATCTAGACTCAGTTTAACATTTAACAATGGCATATATATTGAAAATCGTACTGGCATGCAGATATTATATGAAAATTTTACCGGAGATGAATGTATTACCTACTTAAGTTGATTGTTCTAGTTTTGTGAGATTTCTTAAATTTTCAATGTCTACTGTAGCGTCATTTATCCAGCTTGGGTCTTGGGTTCATAGAGGGAGTAAACAAGCGTCATAAACTATACAAGTATATTGAACAATCTTTATTTTTTGACAAGCCCTTGCTTATGCGTAAACTCGTTCTCAATTGGTGAATATCACTCACTTCTATAATAGTATAAATAACTATTCTTACAATTCCCAATTAGTTCACCACTATAAAAATATGTTTTCAGACTTGATACGTTCCTAAACCCAACAAATCGAACCCGGATGTGAATGAAGAAGACATTCCAAAGCAAAGAAACTCGCAACAGGAAGGAAATTGTCACCGAAATCCGCATTTCAAAATACCATATAGTTATTCCACAAAACTCATGTATAAATTCAGATGTATTCGAAAAGGATACATCTTTTGATATAGGACAGATATATAATATTATAACTTTATACCCAATAGCAGACTGTAATGAAAGTCAGATTGAAGCTTCACCACAGATGTCATGAATTAATTTCGCTTTGGTTATTTTGCTTTTTGTTATGAAATGTATCACAAATATGCTTATGCTGAGGTTATTTCCTAGCAACAGCGGTCTTTGTGACAATGACCATTGTTAACATGGACTTCTTTATCTCGTTGTGAGGCTACAAATTGAAGTTTTGCGTTTTGTGGTCGTTCGCGTTTACAACTTAAATTTCGAGACTATCTTTCTCGCTTGCACCAAAATCGGACTATTGAGCGATTTGTGCGATTTGGTTGGAAAACTCATACATTAAAACCTCTCACTTCACGAGTTTATGTTTCGATGGATAAAAACTATATTACAGTCGAATAGTCTCAATATGCCATTGAATTGACTTTTGGAACTATTTTGCAAAAATTCTGATTACAGATGACCAAAGTTGTCGGAATCAAAGTAATGCTTCACTTAGCCCAGGAAGTTATATCACAGAATACACCATCCCAAGCAGAAGCGAAGCTTGTGGTATCTTACAATTCATTTTCTGAGTGCGCATGTCTGACAGTCGCCATTTTAAGCCCGTTATCTGTCAATGACATGTGATTTCATTGTTTACCAAAGAACTTTCTTTGTTGTGAGCTTTTTGATTATTTGCATATTTTTTTGTGTTTTGAACGATAAAATTTGTTTACAAAATTACATTAGAAAAGTTTACTGTCGCTTCTTTTTTATAACTTGGTTGTCACAGACATGGAGACTAGACTTTAGGGGCCTATTCTGTAATCAGTAACGATGTCGTTCGTGGACGATTATCGTTACTGAACGACTTTATATATTCAGTACCGTAACGACCGCTGTTAGATAACGACAAAATGGCTGATATTATGTCGTTGACGAACGTCAGCTATGCAGCAGTCGTAATCGGGTTAGCAAGTCTTTGGTTAAGAGGTTTGTTGTGTTTTTTTCCAATATCTTAAAAACATTGTTCCTTATACAAAGATCATATTTTATTTAAGATTGATCAACGGCTACGTATTGTTTTGGATGAATTGAATAGAAAGTAAATTCGTATAAGGGTTGAAAAATAATCTAAACTATAGACATGTAATATTTTTAGACAGACACGAAGAACTCATTTTCGTGTCTTAAGAGACCGAAGTAACCCCCTTGAGTTGCCTGAG
>CAJUYG010001826.1:38591-50517 GCA_910591675.1 Galerucella calmariensis | reverse complement strand
ACATTTTTCCTTGAAAATCTTATCGAGGATGGTGTTCTCCAAAAAGGAACTAGGTTTACTTCCTTTATGTACAACTCCATCCCTCGCGATATATTTTATTTCTTTAAATCATCAAATTTCTTCTAAAAATTGAGAGGCATTTGAAAGGATCACTTAGTATGTAGTAATAGCAATTTTTGCCAAACTGATCAGTTTTTGAGATGGTTGTTCAAATTGTTAATTACCATTTTTTTTATTTTCAAAACCTGAAAATTTCAAAATCCATATCTAAGGGACTTTCTAGGAGCTTAATATTAGTTTGCATCATAAATATTTTTTTCCAGAGTTTTGTTGGCAAATTATAACAGCAAGAAAAAATACAGACAAACCGTCATGTTCACTGCTACTATGCCTCCGGCAGTCGAACGTTTAGCCAGAACTTATTTACGACGACCTGCCGTCGTTTATATCGGTTCTATTGGTAAACCAGTAGAAAGAGTCGAACAAATCGTACATCTTATGGGAGAAAACGACAAGAGAAAGAAACTAATGGAGTATCTTTCCAGAGGTGCGTTTAAATTGAAAAATTTCAGAAGTGGGATTATTAAATTTTTGTTGCAGGCTTCGAACCACCCGTTATTATTTTCGTTAATCAAAAGAAAGGAGCTGACGTGTTGGCTAAAGGATTGGAGAAATTCAATTACAACGCTTGTACACTACACGGTGGTAAAGGTCAAGAACAGCGTGAATACGCTCTGGCGAGTCTCAAAAACGGTTCCAAGGACATTTTGGTGGCTACAGATGTCGCCGGAAGAGGTATCGACATCAAAGACGTCTCGATGGTTATCAATTATGATATGGCGAAGACTATCGAAGGTAAGAATTTTGTTATTATTTCAATTATTGTTTTAATTATTGTTGTTTAATTTCAGATTATACTCATCGTATCGGTAGAACTGGTCGTGCTGGTAAAACTGGTATTGCTGTCAGTTTTTGTACCAATGACGATTCAGCTTTATTCTACGATTTAAAACAAATGTTACTGTCTTCACCGGTGTCTACTTGTCCGCCCGAGTTGATGAATCATTCGGAGTGTCAGTTGAAGCCTAACCAGCCAAAGAGAAGAAGAGACGAGATGATTTTTGCTTAAAATTTATAAATAATGTTGCATTAAATATAATAATAGAAGTAATTTTGTAGTTTTAATTAAAATTATTGTTATACAGGGTGAATCAGTAAAGTTGTTTGAGGTCGTCCATAAATTACGTGAGGTGTTTTAGTGTGGGGGGAGGTAATCAAGCTAAATCTTTCCAAATAAATCTTACTTAAGGGGAATCTATCGGCAGCGATTTGACAAATTATCGAAGTCTTTTTGGCAAAGAATTTTGAGGTAATGGATGTATTGAAAATTAAGAAAAAAATATATCATGTAGATTAATGTTGAACTTGGAGTTCTCATCGAATAAAAACTTTGAAATGCTAACCAAATTTTGTTGGAAAAAATACGAATCATGAGGTAATTACACATATTAAGCAAAGTTTGAACCCTTGTAAAGAATTAAATATGGATTAAATGGAAAAACTTATTGATAAGAAGTCTAATTTGAAGCTTCATGAATACTATATAAAAATCTCAGAATCCTCAAATTACTTATGACCGTACAATTCCTTATTGAAATTCGGTTGCTACCACTAAAATATCGGATAAAAATCCATCTCTCGCTTTTCTATCCTTCTATGACTGACATTGTCTCTCTGCTTCGGTAGTCGCGTGCCGTTCCATTGTTGATACAACGCTCGGCGGTCTCCCAGTTCAGTACTGACGAAGCTTATAGAGTAGTACGTGAACCAAAAACCGCTTGGACCGCTTGGCTACCTACATGTTGCGGAGCTTTCATATTTCGAATAAAATTTTCGTTATGTGAACTTAAACGTGAGGACGTAGGGAAACAAAAAAATATACAAAGCATAATTGTGCAAGGTCGAATTTGGTAGATGCCCCTTAAGGGGGGGTCTTGACAAATATCACGTAATTATTTTTCTCGCAGAAAACGGTGTGAGATTAGGGGAGAGGGGAGGGAGTTGAGGAAATTCTCACCAAGAGGGGAAAGGGGATCGAAAAATTCTCAAAGCCGCCCCCTTTCCACAACCAACAAAAGTAGTAGAGTAGAGTAGAATATCACCCTGTATAAAGTAATTGGTAAATTCCAATTTCTAATCTCTGTTGAAATTAATGATTTCAATTTCCGTTACGCATATCCACTTCACCAAAAGCGAAAAGAAGAAGAAAAAAAATAGAAATAACGATGTCGATGTTGTTTCCACGACACTATTTTTTAATAAGTGTGCCCCCCGGGTTGTCGGACGCCCTGTGGAGATGATGAAAAGAAACCGCCTCTTCGAATGGCTAGATCGACACTTCAACTCATTTTTTAACCTTCGATGGACATTTAAGAGATGCTCCTGCCTTCGTATTCCTAATTAAACTCGGAATTGTTACACAGTACGTTCGAAAAATTTAAACGATTTATAGTAGCTGAAGGTGGGTTACGTTTCGAAAGTAAAAAAATTGTAGAAAATAAGATGATAATGATGAAAATTTATAAAATAAATTATAGCAGTAAAATCATAGGCGTGCGCAGATTTTTTTATTAGGGAGGGGGGGCAAATATCAAAGCGGAAACTTTTGATGAAAAAACAAAGAGCCGTGCCCCTCCAAAACGTTGCTTTTGTGTATTGCCGCCCTTCAATTTCTCGCAATTCATTTTAAGAATGAAAAACTGCTTCCTAGTGTCATTTGAAAGAACGTTAACATTTAAAAATTATAAAATGTTTATTATAGATTGATATTTTGGAGAATTGGGGTGGACGAATAGGCCATGGACCACCCTGCCCCCCTGTAGAGATTAGATTAGATTTTATGAGGTGGCTTTTGGCCTATTCCAATGCTGCGACCTTTTCAGATCTATTGTGATCATCTGAACTCTAGATTACATCAGTGGCGGTTCCTCGAAGGAGGCTCGGTCTCCATAAATATTTCGTTGATTTTTGTTTTGTTTTTTTTTCTTGAGGCATTAGCCTTCTATCTCAATATTCAATATATCTGGATGTTGATAGCATTAAATTTTGTTGAAAATATCGATAATTTTCAAATAGGTCATAACTTTTTCAATATCGCTTCCATTTGTTAGGCAACGTCTAATTTCGTTGATTATTCTTCATTTTGTTTCCCGTTTCTCTAAAAATTTTCAATTTCACAATTAATTCCCCGTTTTCACTACTTATTTTAGAATCTGACAACAGTGCCCTGTGGCTAGATCCCACAAACATATCTCGCGAAACACGTGCTGCTCAACACAGTTGCCGTTTTTTCTACCAGTCCAATTGCTAGAACCGTAAAAAACAGCGGAAATGGCAACACCCTCAGTAGGCTAGCCTAGCGGTTGCAATGATATACGGAATACAGAATACGAGCGTGGGTTCTTCTGAGCTTGTTTTGTTTTAGATGATTAGCGGGAATAATTAAGTTTTGTTTTTTCTTAATACTTAAAATACTTAAACTGACTGGCTGAATATTTTTATTTCCAGTCTCCTCTCTTAAAAACATTACATTCTTCAGCCTGACTCTTTAAAAAATATATTAGTGTGGAGACTGAACCTTCCATATAGCTTTCTGCTCATGGCTTTTTTCCGCCTAATGCAAAAAACCGCACATTTGCCAGTCTATCGCCCTGACATAGAATGTGTTCTGCCGTTTCTTCTTCTAGGTGACAAAGCCTACACATATCTTCGTTTGTCAATACCATCAGCTTTAAATGCCTATTGAGCTTACAATGCCCCGTTAACAGACCCACTACAGCTTTGACAGAGAGCCCCCCTGTAGGCACGCCTATGAGCAAAATATACAGAGTAAAAGATTTAAAATAAAGTGCGTATATTCTACTTTCCCACAGCTTGTTTTTTTTTGTATCTTTTGGTACAATTTTAACTAAACATAATAACATAAAGTAGTGAAATCTTTTTATGAATTTCTTATATTTACAAGTAATTTTCGTGGATTCACCTCTCTGAGATAAATTAAAACCGAAAAACGGTCAAAAATATTAAAATTACCAACACTTTTTTTTATTAAAATATATGCACACATTCAAACACGCAGTGATTGTTTCTCAAGAATTATCTGTTCGTCGATATTATGGACTGTTTCAAAAGTAAGCACCCCTTTCCACAAAAAATATAAAACATTTTCCCTACGACCAGGATTTTTAAAATAGTTATTTATGTACCAAGGCAGTAAAGTGATTCTTTATCGGACGAGTCTGAAATTATGAAAATTATGAAATAACAGGCGAGTCCGATAAAGACTCTTTACTGACGTGGTGCATACAAAATTTTATCACCAACTGCTCAGAATTCAGAATATAAAAAACTGAGGTATATTTCATTGCATTTTATTATGACAAAGTAAACAGTACATATGGAACAAATCTACTTATTATTTGTTATATTTAAATTGGACGTACACCCTGAAGCATTATAAAAGTTAATTCCTGAAGTCAAAGGAGTTCCAACAATAATTTGTTATAAATAAATCGCAAGAAAACTATGGAGCCGTAATAGGGAGGAGCGTGACACTGACAGATGATGATTTTCGAGTAATGTCAAAGTCAAAATACTTTACCTGCCGCATATGTCACTTTACCTGCCCCATATGTCACTTTAACTGCCGCAAATGCGGCAGATCAAGTAAAGGAAGGTAAACTGTTTGTTTACTTCCGGAAATCAATCTGATAATTAATGGCTTTACTGACGGTAACGGTACGACTTCTCTTTTATTCAGTACTTACTACAATTTTTTACAATTTACTTCTCAGGGTATTATTTTTTCGGTAGCACGACTAAATACCCTGTCCAAAAATATCCTGCCAAAAAAACCCGTCCAAAATCATCCCCAGCCAATAAAATCCTGCCAAGATACTATCCAATTACTATATTCCCTTCCCCTTCTTGAAGGCATTACAATGCATTCATCCATTTCATTCTATACTTTCTAATAGTATACTTGATAATAGGTATCTGATTAAGGAAAATGGGACCAAATCGGGGCTGTATATCGATGATATTTGAAGAGTTTATCAAACTAATAGTAGGTACATCTTTATTTTTAAACTTATACAACTAGACGTTCTATATTATCCATATTTTTGACAAAGATAGTATGAATAAATATATGGTAGAAGAATTAATTTCGTGATAGACAAATCATCCACATATTTTTTTTGACAGCGGTTATTATAATTGAAGAACACTCTGTGTGTGTAGGTAAGTACACACTTCACATATTTCATGTCTCGAATTTTATGTCTTTCTTAACGTCACGTTTGCCCTCCAACTGTACGAATTTAAAGCACACACACACATCTTCAATTTGACATCGAACGTATCATTATATATACCATTGGAGTACCATACATTTATTTCTGAAGGGTTTTAGGTCACAATTTTTGCCACTAATACCATTCAAACAAGACAACTTTTTAAAGGGGCAACACCGATAATATGCCAATAAGACTTCCATCATAGGCGTTCGATAAAATATTTAAAAAAGGGGTCAATTCGTTTGTAAAAATTTCTTCACCATGGACATACTATACAATTTTTTAAAGGGTTTTACCTCTTACAACGAACCAAAATACTACTTTTAATAGTTATTGGGATTTTCAAGCATTCTTAAGGCTCCTAGCATAATTTTCCCAGGACACTGCATCTGCGAGATTACTGGATAGAAGAGGGGACATTTACCTAAGTTGAAGATATCCTAAAATTCCTCCGGAAAATAGGATTTATGAAAGTATTAGTCTATGAGACTTTCAACAGAAACTCAAAGTAGACGTAAGGGGGCAAAACAGATCTTTTAGATTTCAGTGAATGCCCCCCCAAAATATATACATAGCATAATTTTACCCTTTTGTGAATTGTTTGTTGTTTAGCAATTATTTAATAAATTTTGTTTGTTTTTTCTCCGTCACTGACGAAGTTCAAATATATATAACCAAATCCGAAATCATGTGTTATTCGCCTAACATATATTTTTGTCTACATTTCGAGTCTGTAATTCTCATGCGCGTTTTGAAAAAAAAAAAACAAGATTCGTGGCTTCTTACAAATGCAGGTCACGGTGCATCTTGAAAATAACAATGATAGATTTCGAAAATGTGGAAGAGCGGCCGAAAATTAGAGATTAATCATAATAATACAAAATATTAGGGGCGGTTTGGGGCTTTTAAGTAGGACGTGAATGATCGATCACGCGATCGCAACTGTTTGTTTCCATTTATGACCTGTAATTTTTTTTTTTCGTTTTTAAGAACGTTTCGTGGGTAAAAAGAAAATATCTTAAGGTGGGTGAACTTTCCAACAATCTTCTAAGAATTTATAAAAGTTTAACTTAAAATTATTCTAAAACAGAAATGCTCCCCCCCCCGTCACGTAACTACAGCTTTTACATGGGGGTTTTTTTGGTTTTTCTGATATATAGTTTTAGAAGGGGAACGCTTTATTGAAGGTATTAAAGGCAGTATGCTAATAAAAATATTGTATTTTCCAAACCTCCCCTTATATACGCCCTTGTCCCCCCCTCAATCATCGTCTATGTATAAATGAATAAATACCTAAAACGCCATGAATATCCCGCCAAGTTATTTAACTTAACTTTCTGCATTTATCGCGTTGACATATTTCCATATAAAATAAAACCCTGACATCCAGAAAGCGAGAGAGAGAGAGCGAGCTCGTACTCCCGTTGTCGTCGCCACCTGAAGAATTTTTTGTCAATTAATAACCCCATTCGCTAATTGCCCAGAGCATTAAGAACCGCGAAAATTTACACTGCGAGCCGCTAGGTGGCGTTCTAACCGTACTGGTGAGTAATTAAGACTTATTAATCATGAGGATGTGATGGTAACGAGGATGCCAGAGCTATTCGCATCTTTTCACAGGTCATTTGCATTTTACAATTGCGGATTCCATCTTGAAGTTTTTGTTTTTGGGGGAGGTAGGGAAGTATGACGATTACAAAACAGGGTTGGGTTCAACGTTAAAATCATAGAATATAATAAAAATTATTTGAACAGCCATCACAAAATGGACTATATTGAAATATGTTTCACCATCCAGTTTTAACATTTAATAGACTCCGGAAAATCTTTTTAAATTGATACTTTTAGTGGTATCCTTAAGCCAATCCTGTAAAATAACGAGAGAGGAGTGAGGGGGAAATATTCAACCCTTTTCGCACAGTTTCTAAGCCATTCCATTTCGCATTCTAGATTTCCCTCGTTTTAGGCAAAGAAAACAATCACAGAACTGCTAGTGACAGATCGAAAAATGTTTATGCCTCTCTGCGTTTTCTCTTTCCGTCAAGGGTGGCTCGCTGACTTTCCTTTACCCCCCACCATAGCTCGCTCTTATTGCCCCGCTCTGTTTTGTTTCGACTTCAGTTTGTCTTTTATTTGTCAAGGCTGATTGGATAATAGATGGGCCTTTTTATTTTCACTTATTGAGGGAAATTTCCTTTATTTTTATCGAATAAAAAGAAAACAATACCTTCCTGGCAATACCCTGTATTATTGAATATGGATCGCGTGCTTGTCGGCAACTTTAGAGAAGATGCGGATGTGGATATCTGACAAATTGGAGCTATTTAATATCTATTACTAGCAATTTAGCAGAATCTTTTTTTTTCAATCATTTTTTTATTACCACATTATTTATGGTTTTCAAAATATTTTGACAGCTTTCGGGTCGAGTATACGAGGGTAGTGACTTTTTTAATGAAAAAAAACAGATAACATTTGAGTATCTTTCAAGCGGAAATCCACGCCATAAGAAAGTGCGCCTAGTTCAATTTTGATAAAGGATACAGAAGACAAAGGATTATCATAATGTCGGATAGTCAAGCAGCCATTAAAGCACTGAGCTCTTGTGTAATCAGTTCCAAAATGGTGTGGGAATGTCTAGACAAACTCAATGAACTAGGTGAGAGCAATATAGTCACCTTACTATGGATTCCAGGACACACTGGAATAGGAGGACATGAAATAGCAGATGAACTAGCAAAGAGGGGGACTGAAATACCTTTCTGAAGTTCTGAACCCTTTTGCGGAATCAGCCCCAATGTAATATTGGAAGAAATAGGTAAAGTCGAGGAAAAGAGAAGATCTGACCATTGAAAAGATCTAGTAAGGCTTATACAATCAAAGACTCTTCTGGGTGACTACAACCTGTTGACAGGGATCCTAACAGGACCTTGTCGCCTGAATGAACACCTGAAAAAGCTCAAAATAGTGGAGGAAGAAGAATACAGATTTCGTGGAATGGAAGAAGAAACCTCCATCCACATACTTTCCAACTTCAGAATCCTGGAGCACAGCACCTGGGAGAGTAGAAGTAAGGGGGCACAGTGAATGTCACCCCAAAATATATACATACCCTCGTATATCTAAAAACTGTATATTAACAAAGATATGGGTAAACAACACGATATACACACTCAATTTAATTCAATTAGAAAATCTACCCTGTTATTAGAGCGGCCAGCGATATATTATAATACATGGGTCTATATAGAAGAGCTGCATTTTATTTTTTTAAATTGGACAGTGTTCTTTTTCTATGAAATTACCTAAAACCACCTCAAGCAGTCGTAGTGGCACACTTATATTATGTCAAATGACATCTTTTGTACTACTTTATACCTTTTTACAGATTCTTATTTATCTTGTCTACGGTTCCTTAACAAACGTTGTTTTCTATTCATCTATTCGATTCGCAGCCAATGTAATCTACATAAAAATACAAACTTTTCATCAGCATCCTCTTCTTCTTAGGAGTATTATAATTCAAACCAGATTCAAACGGCATATCCTCCATTCATACTATTAACAATGAATGAAAAGAACAAGCCTTAATCCGTACACCAACAAAATCCTCGTCAATATTTCCACTACTTACATAATATACAAATTATGTACTATTTATATTGTACGGGTTGTCCTTTGAAATAGACTGAATATACACGGGAGGAGAATTTGTTGAATTTTGATTTAGGTACTAGAAAACCTGAAAGAAAAGAATGTGAATCGATGGAGAGAAAAGGCTAAAGATAGAAAAGTATGGAGAGGAATTAAAAAGCCATATGGGCCTATAAGGCCCGTTAAAAGCTATATATATATTTTTTGATTGTATTTTCGCGAAATATAACGTCTTGAAAATTACTTTCCAAAAAAACAATGATTCACTGGAGAAGAAACAACTACTTCTTGGACTATTATGCCCCAACAGACATTGAATCACACATTTAAGTTAAACGGGGTCAGTTAGGTTTTCAATTAGAGGGGACATCTCTACTGCAATCAAGAATCCGGCTTCATCCTTTTTAATGATATTTACAATATTAATTTCTATATAGACCGATTTTATAAATGATTAAATGGGACACACTATATATTATTGAGAGTGTGAATCTAGACAGTGGTCACCGGTCGTGGTTTGTGTTTAATGGTAACTGGAGCTGAGGATGTTAAGAATTTCGCCACCTGCGGCGTTGCAGTAGTTTATCTTTGAACGAATCTGTCCCGTGGATTTATGCGTTCTGTGGTAAGTATTTGTCATAGTCGCAGCTTTCTCTGTAATATTAGTTAGAACAAGTAGCTGCCACTGTTTTACTCGAAAAACGACATGCGGTACAGTCGACCATATCAAATTATGTTTCTTTTTGTTATAACATTGGTAGTATTCTGTTCTATCATTCAAAGTACTTTTTCGTTGATTTAGTTAACTTTTACATCCACTGTGATCTTCCTAGATTACTTTTCCCAAGCCAGGAGGCCTATTCTCGAATGTCGAATGACATTTGTCGTATTCGACATATGTCGATAGAAATTGACGCAAAACATTGGCATGTGGCATTCTCAAATGGGTTCGACATCTAAGTCACGTGAGATACATTTTTTCGAATAACATGAACTGGCAACACAGAAATTTCGATATTATATCGTGTTCCATGCCACTTCTCTTGTAAAGTTGTAAAATAATGAAATGACAGTAGTAGCACAGAGTACACCATATCTAACAAGAGACCAAAGCTTTGTCGGTTCCTTTGAAGTCGGACTAACACGATATTGAGCGAAAATACGTTGAAGCATTGACACATAAACTACCTGATACACTGAAAAAAGTAACACCACACTAAGAAAAATAGTAGTGTTGATGAACATCCCTTCCAATTAGGTATATAGAATATTTTTGACTTTTGACATGTACAACGTTAACCTATAAATTTCGCAAGTAATGAAATTCTCGCATTCGACTGCCTTTGACCATTCTACAATTTGTCTATCAAAAATTTGCGATGGCGACATTTGAGAACAAGAATATTCAGAGTTTATTCGACAAAGAGGATTTCTCCAATGCGACAAAATATGTCACGGTTTGAGAATAGATGTTCTTTACTTCTTATCAATTTTTACCAAACAGTGCTTGATTGCCATCTTTTCCACTTGGAAAATTGTGACAACTTTCGATAGGATAACTGGGAAATCTATCCTCTCTTGTTACATCCCCATTACCTTTGCTCCCCCGGTTTTTAGCAGTTATCCCCCAAAGTACTTTTCTGATAGTATACAAGCCCTATTAGTTTTGAACAGACAACGTATTATATCGGGGCTAGTACTAGAGTGCCACCAAAATTTAGCTAACACCTCGGCAGATAACAATATTATTCTGAGGTGGGTTAAAGGGCACGACAGGAGTAAAGGTATAAACATTGCTGACCCAGTGACACCTACGGAATGACGATTTCGACAATTGCGGAACTAGCCAAAAGTTACACCCATGCTCAATCCCTTAAGAGATGGGATTGAATCAAAGGATGCAGTCTTGCCAAGATCACCCTGGGAAGCTGGCGTAGAAGAAATATTTGGCGATGACGTGGAAAAACCTACGTTTAGCAGTAGGATTTTTGACTGACCACTGTCAACTAGGGAAACACCTCCATACTATGGGGCTAGTGGACACATCTCTATGCAGGATGTGTGAACAGGAAGATGAAACTGTCAGGCATGTCTTATGCGAGTGTCCGGAGTTATTGTCAATAAGAGAGTGTGTTCGGTGAGTCTTGACCTACACCTGCCTACTTTATACAGATACAGAAGTACTTTTCAGTTGACTCCAAGAGCAGCCATGAAGGAAAGTATAAAGAAATTTTGATTTTAGGTATTCTGTCACCAACTTTTTACCTCCAAACAAAAATTATTAATAATTATATGTATGCAGTACTACTTTGGTCGACTGTATAGTCGTACGTTTTAAAGTTTATTAAATATGTATACCGCACACGTATCACTACCACCTTATTATTCATTTTTGTGTACTTATATATTTATATATGGTATTTTAAATATTTTTAACAGTCAAAGACCTTTTGGTCTTCGATCACCCACGAAGAAGGTTCATTAACAAATAAAAAAGTAATTATAAATGTGTTTTGTTTTTAATCTGATTTTGGAATCTAAAAAAATTAAATATTCGCACTGATATTTATGGGAACTTGTACATTTCTCAAACACCCATTGAGATTAATAAAAACGTTGATTATTATGACCCTTTAAAAATTCCAACTATAACACCCTTTCGGCGATAGGCTGCAATCCGCAAAAGAGGGTGCTTAGTTTTTGGGGGTCGTGACAGAGAGGAGTAAGGGGTGTACATTACGAAACCACTAAAGCACTTAAAATGCCTCTCGAAAGCAAGTCACAGCCGCAGAGCACAAATAATAAGCATTCCCCGGTTTGATATTGGCAGCTCGGTGGTAATGCCAGCAATAAGAGATTTTGGCTATTTTGCTGCTTCACAATGCAGAGATGGCCTTAGTTGTGTTATTTATTTT
>CAJUYG010001826.1:12537-38191 GCA_910591675.1 Galerucella calmariensis | reverse complement strand
TATTAATAACGACAACAGGTAGACGTTTGAAATATTTAGCAGAATATACATTATTATAGATAATGGTACGGTACCCTTCATGAGAGAGTCCGACTGGCAACATCTACTTATAACAGCATCGTACATTTAAAAAGGGAAACCGTAGCATTATACAAATTGGACATTCAAGAACTGTACGTTTATCACGAAAAAATTAGTGGAAACATAAAATTGAATTGTGAAATTTTCAATATGAAGTTATATTACAGTTTATAGAAATTTTTATTTGCTAGATTTTTTCTTAAGTGGGTCGTAGAAAAAATATGCTGTTCGACTCTTATAGATTGTCCATATCCACACTGGTTGCACAAACTACTATTTCTATCAAAATATGCCCTTTTACATTTAAAAACAAGATGCCAAATTTCAAATCAATTTATCCATCCATTTTAAAGTTATCGAATTAAAACATTCAAGTTTTCAAAATTTCAACACCCTGTATTTCGAAAAGTACATGTGCTAGACCCCTCAATCCTCATATCATTTTGTCCAATTTTACGAGAGGAATCTACATGCAAACGTTGTAATTACCCTTAACGTTCGAGATGCTTATACCATTTTTTGCGCGATCGTATTGAAATAAATTCCGAATAAAATAATTTAAATTTTTTCGAAATGAACGAAATTTCAAAGGTGACATTTATACTTCTCGATCAGTTTAAAATATATTTGCATTTTGTTGAAATTGTTATTTATTACTTTTCGACGTCTAAACGGTAAGTAAATCACTTACCGACGTGTTAAACTTAGAAACCAGTAAACACAACCTACCGTCCTGACAACCGATGCTGTAAATAAACAAAAAAGATCAATCGCGCAAATAAAATTATGGAAATAATAGTAAAAATCTATCCGAACAAATTCAAGTAGATCACCAGCACTGCGAATACCAGCTTTGCAGAGAATTTTAATATAGCATCGGTGGTTCAGTGGAAGAATGCGCGCCTTCCACGCGGGCGGCCCGGGTTCGATTCCCGGCCGAAGCATATGAATCGCTGCTTCGTAAACGAGAGAGAGACTCAGGAGAGAGCGTGTGGTGAACCCTGTGTTTAAAAAATACATTTAGCACAACCCTCGTAAATGGAAAATTAAATTTCCTTAAAATTTAACTAAAACAATATTTTATACATATTATTATGTAAAGGACGCGTTATAATGCTGAAATGGAATCGAGAAGGACTTCTTCTAGGGGTATGGATCTGTCAATCACAGGGCGAGCAAAGATATCGTCGTAATAACTTAGGGAAGATGATAGAGAAATGGTGGAAAAAGGGGATACCGTATTGTTCGCGTCTCTGTAGTATAAGACAGTCAGTGGCGCATGTAAAAAACCTATTTTTTTTACTAATAAATTTCACGATTTCCCTTCGGTTAAGTACGCCAATGGTTTCGGACTAGTAGTTTAATTGAAATCGCGGATCAGGCCGGCTAAAAAGAGGATGTCATTTCGTCGAGCCACAAAATGAGCCTAACAGAACCAAAGGAGAGTGGAACCGGAGAGAGAGGCAGGCCACCCTTCTTCTTCTTCATCTTCTTTTTCAATCTGGAGGATTTATTATCCCTGCCTTAGAATCCCGAATGAACGACGCCCGACAGAAGGACTAGAGGATTAATTGATTATTCGAGACCGGCTCGCTCTTTTTTTCTACTACTACGATTTCAACTTAGATAAGAAATATTTCTAGAATCACGAAAAATTAATACACTTGAAACGTTTAAATATATAAAAACTAGTCGATCAGAAGTGGGATATGAATTTCAGAAGTGGGATAAATATACCAAACATATGTATTTTCGAAATAAAATCTCGGAATAAATTTTCCTTTAAACTATCTATTATCTCACCTGCTTGTTATATAATAATAAATAACAAAAGAGGAATAATTATCGCCGACGAAGGGTGTGTAGATGATTTAGTGACCGAACAAGAACAAAATAGCATTGTATAGTGTGCACAGGTGTTAGTTTGTGTGTTTGTATTTTGTTTCGTGTGTGTTTGTGTGTGTGTGGGTGAGCTTACTAGATGCTACCGTTGAGATAGCATCAAGTTACAATTTCCATATTCATGCGGTAATCCCAAAACGGGCCTTGGGCATGATGTGGTGCGAGCACCTCTTTTTTTCTTCTTAGTTTTTTTTTTTTTAACGAGGGTCTCTGAGGTGGCCGGAAGTCGGTTTGGATTGGAGTTTTGCGCGTGGGATTTATAAGAAATTATTATTCGGAATAATTTTAAATAAAAAAGAATTTTCCGAGACACTGTTGTGCTAATTTTCACCTCTCCACCTTGATAATTATAAGATTTATATTCCACATTATATGTTCGACATGTTGATAATTATGTCTGCCATCTCGAATTCATCCCAGCCTGCTAGATAGGCTCTTCGTAGTTGAAAAAATTCGCCACGTCACTGATGCCTTTATACGTCCAACATCATAGACGTATCAAAGGTATGGGTTAAGGGTATTTTAAGATCGATCTAAGTTGAAATTTTCGCTACCCCCATAGTTTAACGATTCGTGAAAAATCGAAAATCTTGTCTGTTAAGAGTCTTGTTGAAATCTAAGCTTTAGTTCTTTACGTCAGGTTTTGTTTGAGCGACCAGGGGTCGCGACGCAAAAGATCTGACCGTTACGTTACGTTATGTTACGTTGCTTCGTTATGTGCCTTGCATGCGTGCGTGTGCTCTCTCCTGAGTCTCTCTCTCGTTTATGAAGCAGCGATTCATATGCTTCAGCCGGGAATCGAACCCGGGCCGCCCGCGTGGAAGGCGAGCATTCTACCACTGAACCATCGATGCTATATTAAAATTCTATGCAAAGCTGGTATTCGCAGTGCTGGTGATCTACTTGAATTTGTTCGGATAAATTTTTACTATTATTTCCATATTTTTTTTTGGCGCGATAGATCTTTTTTGTTTATTTACAGCATCGGTTGTCAGGACGGTAGGTTGTGTTTACTGGTTTCTAAGTTTAACACTTCGGTAAGTGATTTACTTACCTTTCAGACGTCGAAAGGTAATAAATAGCATAAAAACAATTTCACCAAAATGCAAAATTTTATGTTTCCACTAATTTTTTTGTGGTAAACGTACAGTTCTTGAATGTCCAATTTGTATAATGCTACGGTTTCCCTTTTTAAATATACGATGCTGTTATAAGTAGATGTTGCCAGTCGGACTCCCTCATGAAGGGTACCGTACCATTATCTATAATAATGAATATTCTGCTAAATATTCCAAACGTCTACCTGTTGTCGTTATTAATATCAAGCAGAATAATTATTTAAAAATAAAACTAACAATAAAAAAAAACTTCTTCACGGGGAATCGAACCCGGGTCTACCGCGTGAGAGTCTGGTTTGCTTACTACTCGACCACCGAGTAATATGCAAATTGTTTATAACGTCAGATGTATTACATAGTTTTTGCTTGAAAGGAACTAAAGTTCCTACCGTGTGTCCCGCGACACGTTCTACCTTTTTATCACTTTTCAAGTTTATTGCCCCTTTTTACTAAAATTTTGACACTCCATTTTGGGGTCAAATTGAATTTTTTTTTTAAACTTTTGGTACCAGTCGAGTTGAGCAAGCCAATCTCATTCATAGAACAATGAAAATTTTCTCGGAAAGCCAAGCGTCTTTGAAAGCACTTAGTTCCCGCCGTGTAACGTCGAAATTGGTTTAAGACTGCCAAAAAAGACTCCCTTCAATAAATTATTACTGGTCTGGATCCCTGGCCAATCTGGCATGGAAGAAAACGAGAAGGCAGACTCTCTTGCATGATGATGAAACAGCAGAGCATATAAATTGCCTGCCTGCCTTGTCCCGCCGACCTGAAATATCATTTAGAAGCTGAATTTGTTTGGTGAAATCTGAATAGGTGTAAGCCACAATTGACTCTTGCGAGTCGCAGTGAAGGGCCTTATAGACCCACTTACCACAAACCTAACCTAACCAGTCGATTGTTCGTCCTCAAAAACACCCTACTACTTTAAATTTCCCCCCCAAGATTTTGACATTAATTCTACAATTTCTTAAAAAATACATGCACCCTTTTCAAAAATGTTTCCAGTACAACTTTGATAGCGAGAGAGAAGGCCAGAAACAACTGATATTCAAGAAACATTAATCTAGTTGGCATCAAACGTTTCGACGGTTTGACATGCCGTACGTATATACATATATATAATATATCCCTGGCCGTCCCGTAAACTGAACGTTCTACGAACAACATTTTTGGTGCTGAGTCACAGTCTAATGACGGACCAACACCGACAAAGAACTCAAACTGCCAACCTTCACACTTCACACCATCACGATGCTTGATGATGGTCGATCCGACTAGGAAACTGTCAATAAGGCGATACGTTGGAATTTTATTAATAATGTATCCGATATTTGTGAAAAAATAAACTAGGTCAGAATAGGAAATAATTAGTTCATTTGTATCCCACTTCTGATTATATGTTTATTAAAATAAAATGGTTATACCCTCGTGTTTTAAAACCGAAAAAGAAGCCAGATAATGTTAATTTTAGGTCGTTTTTACCCCGATTCAATTATCTAGGCGTAGGAACGAACTTGGCAAACGACAATTTATCAGTTTTAAGTCGGGTGTGCCGAGAGAGGGCGCGCTTACGAGTTGATTGCCCCGTCGCCAATGTAATGCCGGAAACAATGACATATCCCTCGCGTAAAAAACACGGTCTCCTTGATCATACTGACACAATATAACGTGTAATCATTGGGATTGCTCTCTCAGAGAAGAGAAGAGAAGAGCGAGCTTCCCTCGCTACATTTCGGGACGTGGTACACTGTGTTTTACACGGGTTTCTTTAAATTAATGGGGAGAAAAGAGAAGACAGTGAATTTTCAAAAGGGACAATTCGCTATAAAAGCGGATACAGTTTACTATCATCAAAGTAACAAGTTGGAAGATTTTAAAATGAGTAAAAGGAATTATTTTTAAATAGAAAATTCACACTACTTTATTACCACAACTTATTAGTGTTCGAGTGTGTGTGTATGAGCATGTATTAGCGTAAAACGTTATTTTCTTTGAGCTACATGTCAAAATATCGTTTCTTCTTATTGTGGTACCCTAAAACTAGCTTGAGATATCTCTCTACTTACTTTTCAATATCAAAAAATAGCTAGCTAGCTCGACAGATTGACGCGCTCCGCTAACGCGTCGCGCGGCAACTTTCTGTCTCGACTGCCTAAGTACTACTTTCTGCTCGAAATACACACAAGATTTTTTCTACGATCACACCAAAGATAAATTAATTGCCATTGTTTGTACTTAGCAGTTTCGTGTACCTATGTACGTAGGCAACACTTATTACATTAATGTCAGATATTTTTTAGATTTCCCTATTTCTCATTAAATTATCATGGAAAATACTGTTGGATGCTTCAACATATTAGAAAATCATCTAAAATATATTATTCTACAGTTTATATTAAAATAACTACTTAGCTCTCTTTTATCTATAAATAAAATTTGGCGTGCGCCAAAGTTACTTTCTGCTAAAGAGCGTCAATAATGTCAAATTATGACAGCTCGCGAAAAACATCAACTTTATGTTGTAAGACGACTTTCGATAGTGGTCGTAGAAAAACGTTTTTAACAGTGTATTGTAAATTAAAGAACAGTAGAGGGCTTATATACGCGATAAATCTCGCAAAAGAGATACTTGAAAGTTTGTCAACCCCCCTCTATAATGACATGTGGTCTAGTGGCGGCCCTATTTGGATGGATATGTTCGCGAGATTGATTAATACAAGCCCGAGCAGAGATTGAGATCCATATCTTTTTCTATTAATTCTGGGATAAAAAAAGAAGGAGGAGATACCGTATATAGGGGACGAGGAATATCAATCTGGGATTAGAAATAATAAGGGGGGGATTTATTAATTGGACCGAATCCTATAATTATTTCAATCGGTCAAAAGTTATACGCACATAAGTTCCTATGAAATAGTATATTACGTAACTTGTGCGAAAAATCATTTTAGAGGGTGGGAGGTCAGGGCAGGAAGTGATCGATGAGGGCGGGAAGTAGAGGTGTGTAATATGACACTTTCTAACCTTCAATGACGTTGGTAATAACAGCATTACATAATATGGTTGTGAATAAAATATTTTACTCTGTATATTTTGCAGCTATTAGTCTATATTATAAATTCTCATCATTATCTTATTTTCTACAATTTTTTTTCTCCAACGAATATTACTTTCGAAACGTAACCCACCTTCAGTTCAGCTACTATAAATCGTTTAAATTTTTCGAACGTACTGTGTAACAATTCCGAGTTTAATTAGGAATACGAAGGCAGGAGCATCTCTTAAATGTCCATCGAAGGTTAAAAAATGAGTTGAAGTGTCGATCTAGCCATTCGAAGAGGCGGTTTCTTTTCATCATCTCCACAGGGCGTCCGACAACCCGGGGGGCACACTTATTAAAAAATAGTGTCGTGGAAACAACATCGACATCGTTATTTCTATTTTTTTTTCTTCTTCTTTTCGCTTTTGGTGAAGTGGATATGCGTAACGGAAATTGAAATCATTAATTTTCAACAGAGATTAGAAATTGGAATTTACCAATTACTTTATACAGGGTGATATTCTACTCTACTCTACTACTTTTGTTGGTTGTGGAAAGGGGGCGGTTTTGAGAATTTTTCGACCCCCTCTACCCTAATCTCACACCGTTTTCTACGAGAAAAATAATTACGTGATATTTGCCAAGACCCCCCCCCTCCCCCTTAAGTGCGATTTGGAAATATTTAGCTTGACCCCCTTCCCCCCTACAACACCTCACGTAATTTATGGACGACCTCAAACAACTTTACTGATTCACCCTGTATAACAATAATTTTAATTAAAACTACAAAATTACTTCTATTATAATATTTAATGCAACATTATTTATAAATTTTAAGCAAAAATCATTTCGTCTCTTCTTCTCTTTGGCTGGTTAGGCTTCAACTGACACTCCGAATGATTCATCAACTCGGGCGGACAAGTAGACACCGGTGAAGACAGTAACATTTGTTTTAAATCGTAGAATAAAGCTGAATCGTCATTGGTACAAAAACTGACAGCAATACCAGTTTTACCAGCACGACCAGTTCTACCGATACGATGAGTATAATCTGAAATTAAACAACAATAATTAAAACAATAATTGAAATAATAAGAAAATTCTCACCTTCGATAGTCTTCGCCATATCATAATTGATAACCATCGAGACGTCTTTGATGTCGATACCTCTTCCGGCGACATCTGTAGCCACCAAAATGTCCTTGGAACCGTTTTTGAGACTCGCCAGAGCGTATTCACGCTGTTCTTGACCTTTACCACCGTGTAGTGTACAAGCGTTGTAATTGAATTTCTCCAATCCTTTAGCCAACACGTCAGCTCCTTTCTTTTGATTAACAAAAATAATAACGGGTGGTTCGAAACCTGTAACAAAAATTTAATAATCCCACTTCTGAAATTTTTCAATTTAAACGCACCTCTGGAAAGATACTCCATTAGTTTCTTTCTCTTGTCGTTTTCTCCCATAAGATGTACTATTTGTTCGACTCTTTCTACAGGTTTACCAATAGAACCGATATAAACGACGGCAGGTCGTCGTAAATAAGTTCTGGCTAAACGTTCGACGGCCGGAGGCATAGTAGCCGTAAACATGACGGTTTGTCTGTATTTTTTCTTGCTGTTATAATTTGCCAACAAAACTCTGTGGAAAAAAATAATAATGATGCAAACTAATATTAAGTTCCTAAAAAGTCCCTTGGATATGGATTTTAAAATTTTCAGGTTTTGAAAATAGAAAAATGGTAATTATCATATTGAACAAGCTTCATCTCAAAAACTGATCATAGTTTGGAAAAAATTGCTATTGCTACAAACTAAGTGATCCTTTCAAATACCTCTTAATTTTTAGGAGAAATTTGATAATTTAAAGAAATAAAATATATCACGAGGGATGGAGTTGTATAAAAAGGAAGTAAACCTAGTTCCTTTTTGGAGAACACCATCCTCGATAAGTTTTTCAAGGAAAAATGTCAAACAAAAGGGCTGTAATTAAAATATAGCAAATTAAACATGAGATATAATCATAAAGGAAATAAAAAAAATGGTAATTAACAATTTGAACAACCTTCATCTCAAAAACTGATCATAGTTTGGCAAAAATTGCTATTGCTACAAACTAAGTGATCCTTTAAAATGCCTCTTGATTTTTAGAAGAAATTTGATAATTTAAAGAAAAAAAATAAATATCACGAGGGATGGAGTTGTACAAAAAGGAAGTAAACCCTTTTTGGAGAACACCATCCTCGATAAGATTTTCAAGGAAAAATGTCAAACGAAAAGGCTGTAATTAAAATATAGCAAATTAAACATGATATAATCATAAAGGAAATAAAAAAATGGTAATTATCAATTTGAAAAACCTTCATCTCAAAAACTACCCATAGTTTGGCTATAACTACAGGTTTTGAAAAAGTCCACACCGAAACTTATACTAATTCGCGAAGACTCCTAATTTTCAAAATTCCTCCTTTTATAGAAAATTCAATTCTGAATCGAATGGCTTAGACTAGAACCTTGCAAACCTTAAGGTTCTCGAGATATTAGCCAATATGTGAAGAAATGTCAAAAAGTCAGACTTCAGGTTTTCATAAAACGAATGAGACTCGAATTTTATTTCATTTTATGGAGTTTCAGAACAAGCAAAACTTTTTATCAAGGAATAACATTAGGTTTGGTTCTCCATAATTAATACATTTGTAGATCTTTAGTACACTCAGACCTACTGAATTACTGCGCCAATATTTATAAAGAGTAACAGTTTCTGTCTGCATGGGCACAGCCCTAAAGCAAAAAAAAAAGAAAAAAAAAATTTCACTCCATACATGAACACATTGTATAAAATTCCAGTTTACTTACCTGCTATCTTCTGCTTCCTCTGAATCGGGCTTTAAATTTGTCACAGGCATGTATTCAAGTATCTTTTGAACATCAGGTTCAAAACCTAAATCAATCATTCTGTCTGCTTCGTCCAATACTATATACGTACATTGATTCAAGACTAAATAACGATTTTCCAATACGTCAATTAGACGACCGGGTGTGGCAATAACAATTTCACATCCCAATCGTAATCTGAAACCTTGCTCTTCTCTACTAAGTCCACCGACAACTACAACAGTTCTTATTCCTAGCGGTTGTCCAAATTTGACAGTTTCTTCTTCTATCTGTTGAGCTAATTCTCTTGTAGGTGCTAAAATAATAGCGTAAGGTCCTTGATCGGCATCTTCGTTTCTTTCTAGTTTCGGTAAACTTTGAATCCAAGATAAAAGTGGTATTAGAAATGCCAGAGTTTTACCGGAACCTGTTTCGGCTACACCTATGATATCTCTGTTTTGCATACCGATCGGTATTGCTTGTCGTTGAATGGGTGTCGGGTCTTTGTAACCGATTTTTTCTATTATTTCAAGTAGTTCCTTTTGAATACCCGATTCAGTCCAATTGCGAATTGGTTCGGGTATTTTTCCACCTAAAAGTAACAATTATTAATTTAAATTCAAAATAATTCAATAAATACCTTTAATTGTAATGTTGTAATCTTCTCTGAATATTCGCCAGTCTCTCTCTGTCATTTCAAGTTGTTCTTTGTCTGTCCAATGTCTGTCATCCCAAAGTTGTTTTTCTTCCCTTCTCCTTACTTTCTTCAATCTGACTTTTTCTTGTGCTTTTTCAGCTTCTGTTCTCCTCTTTTCAAGTAGCTCTCCATAAAATTTGCTTTGATCGCGTTTCTGGGCTTTTATATCGATACCCGCCAAGTTGCCTCTGCCAAAAAATTGTACCTCGAAAAGAAAAAAATTAACTTATAAATAAAACTCATTTTCACTTCTTACTTGATGCCTTTCTTTGTATAAATTATTATAATCTACACTAGTATCTTCTCCGGCATCCCAATCAAATACAAATTTTCTATCATTAAGCCTTCGCACTCTTCTTTTCTTCTTGATCAATCCTAAATATCGTTCTCTAATTGCATCCTGTTCTTTTTCTTTGTCTTTATCTTTTTGTTTCTCCTCTTCCCTATCTCTATCTCTAGGTCTTCTATAATCTCTATCATCACGTTTCGTTTCTGCTTCTCTACTGGCCTGTAACGTTTCTATAATTTTTCTTTCTTCATCTCTTTGCTTTTTTATTTTATCAGCTTCTTCTTGTCTCCGTTTTAGGGCTTCTGCCATTCTTTGTTCTTTTGTAAGAAACACCGGTTTACTTTTAGCTGCTTCTTCTGCTTTCTTTTTAGTTAATAGTTCTTCTAATGATAAAGGTTCCTTTTTAACTACTTCTGGCTTAACGTCTACCTTGGTTTCAACTTTAACTTTATCCTGTTCTGTCTCTTCCATATCGTCCTTTTTAACATCTTTGTGTTTCCTTTCTTTTTCTTCATACTTATCTTTATCATTTCTATGTTTTTCTTTATCAGATTTTTCATATTTATTACTGTTACTGCTACTACCTTGATAGTCTTTTTCTCTGGATCGAGAACGGTGTCTTTTGTGTCGATCTGTTTCACGAGTTCTGTCTCTTTCGGTGCGTTCTTTACTTCTTGACCGTGATCTTTTACGTCTATCACGCTCTTTTTCTTTATCCCGACTACGAGATCGACGTTTTTTATCATTTCCCATTGCCAAAAACTTTACGTTTTCAAAAATCGAACTATTTAGATAAATAAACGTTTACAAACGTCAAAATAACCTAACTCTTCTTCTCATTTGTCATCAACCTTCTTCTTCTTTTATTTCCGTGCGCAGACCACAGAAATTAACAGAGAAATGACAGAAAATTAAATTATTAATAAAAGAAGAATACTTCTTCTCTTTTATATATGTCTTTTTTTATAGCAAGACATACAGCAGCAGCTACTGTTTTCTTTTTTGAAAAAGCTTATCTGTTATAAAATATAAAAAAGATTCGTATTCGTATGTATTGTATATTTTGAACGTGTTAAACAAACAATGAATGAAAAAACCAGTGAATTGGAGATTGGTGAAAGTGTTAGGAATAATGCTAAAGAATCTTTGGATGAAACGCTCTCTGGTATTGACAAAAAGGATATTTACAAATTGAACAGAAAATTTGTGAGGATTGAATATCCTGGAATGGTTAAAGATGTTTCCAAAGCTGTAGAAACCTTAGGAGGGATGTGTAGCATTGAGACGGTAATAACGTAAATTACTATCACAACTCTAGGGTTTACATACATTATCTTACCTTTTTAGGTATTTTCTGATACAAAGAAAAGACTGGAATTAAGGCTACATGTAGATAACAAATTTAACAAGGCCTGTTGTGCTGATCGAGATAATGCAGCTGGATTACTAGTTAAATTTAAGAAGAAAGACGAAGAATACGATTTTGAGATTCTAGGATATGTATCGGAGAGTTTCAAGTTCAATAGTATGTTACAAATAATATGACCCTACTATTCTAATTTTGTTATATTTTTAGAACCAATTGATTTCCAATATCTTCCAATTGTAAAAGATTCGAAATCAGAAACTGCTGAATATATTTATGAGAAAATATTTCCAAAAAAATTGCCAGATTTAGAATTTCTTTTGTAAGTTTCGTAATAGGCTTCAAAATATGTTAATATTCTTGCGTTTCAAGGTCTAAAGAAACTGCTACACAACCTGCCTTTCTTCTTCCGTCTACATTTTGTCGTTATGAAAGTACTCGCCCTACATTGTATTTAAATGCTGGAGAAAAGTTCAGTTTAGAGACAAATTTTAATCATAACATATTTAGAACTTTTGAGAAAAAACCAAGGGTGAAAAACCCACATAAACAATTGTCCTATCTGATTAACGTAATGGACCCAAACTTGGAAATACCCAAAGAACCTCCAGCAATACTTTTGAGGATTATTAAGAAAAAAGGCTTGGAAGAAGGATACTTGAAAGTTAAAAAGGTATTTCTTCATAATAAAGTGATGAAGAAGAATAAAAAAATTGTGTTTTCTTCATAGTTATTTGACCAAAGGCCCATTTGGACAAAACCAGCCATACAACATTTAACAGGTATCAATACTGATAATTGCAAGGTTCTTATTCCCGCTCACGCGTATTATTGGAGTATAGGACCTTTTAGAACCACTTGGACAAAATTTGGACATGATCCAAGAACAAATTACACTTACAGAATATACCAAACTTTGGATTATCGAATTAGAGAAACTGGTACAGTATTTATCAATAAAATAAAATTATTTTTCCACATAAAATACGTTTCCTTTTTTAAGAGGGTTCACATATAATGATCAGATCAAGAAAAAAACAAAAATCGATCAATCCAACTGGAGGCAATCCAACTGGAGAAAACAATTACATTCTAAGCAAAGACTTTATTCCTCCTGGTAGACAAATGTTTTATCAAGTAAGTACCAACTTGTAGTTAGGGAGGCGAATAAGAGATTTTTCGGGAATACTCGAGCGCGTCAGATAAGATATTAGTGGTTGATCTGACGATAAGTTTAGATAAAAAAAGGTAATTTCAATTTACAAAAAAAAGGTTTCTTTACATTTTTGTCCAAAGTTAAAACTTTTGGACTTTAAAGCATCATGAAAACTCTAACGTTTTGGAACTTTAGTTCTTTACGTCAGGTAAGGTTTGAGCGACCGGGGGTCGCGACGCAAAAGATCTGACCGTTACGTTACGTTATGTTACGTTGCTTCGTTATGTGCCTTGCTTGCGTGCGTGTGCTCTCTCCTGAGTCTCTCTCTCGTTTACGAAGCAGCGATTCATATGCTTCGACCGGAAATCGAACCCCGGGACGTCCGCGTGGAAGTCGAGCATTCTACCGCTGAACCACCGATGCTACATTGAAATTCTATGCAAAGCTGGTATTCGCAGTGCTGGTGATCTACTTGAATTTGTTTGGATAAATTTTTACTATTATTTCCATAATTTTTTTTGCGCGATTGATCTTTTTTGTTTATTTACAGCATCGGTTGTCAGGACGGTAGGTTGTGTTTATTGGTTTCTAAGTTTAACACGTCGGTAAGTGATTTACTTACCGTTCAGACGTCGAAAAGTAATAAATAGCATAAAAACAATTTCACCAAAATGCAAAATATATTTTAAACTGATCGAGAATTATAAATGTCACTTTTGACATTTCGTTCATTTCGAAGAAATTTGAATTATTTTATTCGGAATTTATTTCAATACGATCGCGCAAAAAATGGTATAAGCATCTCGAACGTTAAGGGTAATTACAACGTTTGCATGTAGATTCCTCTCGTAAAATTGGACAAAATTATATGAGGATGAAGGGGTCTAGCACATTTACTTTTCGAAATACAGGGTGTTGAAATTTTGAAAACTTGAAAGTTTTAATTCGATAAATTTAAAATGGATGGATAAATTGATTTGACATTTGGCAGGTTGTTTTTAAATGTAAAAGGGCATATTTTGATGAAAATAGTAGTTTGTGCAACTAGTGTGGATATGATGGCCATATCGCACGAGGACGAAGTTTGAGCACGACGCCGTATGCGGAGTGCTCAATCGTTCAAGTGCAATATGGACAATCCACACGAGTCGAACAGCATATTTTTTCTACGACCCACTTAAGAAAAAAAACCAAGTAACTGTTTTTTTTACATTTTTGAAAAACCGTACACGCCATACCCACCGCTAAAATGATTTTTACCATACGAGCTTTTCTTTACGAAACTATTTTATCTTTCGATTTTGATAGGTCTCGACGTTGCTCGAGAATGTCGCCATTTAGCGACCTCGCCTCCCTAACTATTACAAAGATTATGAATCAAATAACACAATTTTTCCATAGTATTGCGACATCAGACTTCCGGAAATACAAGAAATGTTACAAAGATTACCGAAAATTCCCGGAAATCAAAAATTTGACTTGAAAAACGGTTGGTTGCCGGTAAATTTTTCAGAACAATGTCGTGAAATAGCCAACAGGTATGTCTTGGAAAGAGTTCAACAGGAACTATTAGCTAGTAGTACATCAACACAATCCAATCAAGATGACGAAGAAGATAATTTGCTGAGTTACTCTAGTAAAATGTTGAACGTAATGAAAAAAGGATTTCACAGGCATATAGATACAACAAATGAAGAGGAAGTCGTTGTGCTTTCAGACGGTAAGTTTTTAAAGATTCCCGTGTCGAAATACTGAAGATTTAATTGGGTTTTAGAAGAAGAAAATGATGAAGATAACGAACGGGTTGACACACCACCTCTGGAAGATGATGAAGTGATGAGTGATAATTCGGAAATGGAATTAGATATGGAAACACTTGAGGAAATTAATCAATTAGTTTCAAAAACTAAGCTAGATGAGGATAATGGTTAACAAAACTGTACAGGGTGATCAGTTAAAGGTAGCGAGCGGCCGTATCTCATAAAATATTGGTCGTATAGATTTAGAAAAAAAAAATGATAAAAGTCGCTGGAAATTATTTTCGAGTTGTTAAACGTCCGCTAGAGGGTGTAACAACCAACACTAAGTAGGAAAATGGGATTTTTATAGAATTTTGTCTAATGAAAGTATATCGATGATGTCATTTTCATATTTACTTACTATTTACCTACGCTTTTTGTCTCATATGTTTTATTCTATCTATAAAAATAAAGCGGTGGGGGAAGTTCAATTGTTTTTTTAAACAAACCAAGATTTCTCCGGCTTCGTTTAACCGATTTTAACAAATTTGGGCTCATATGAAAGAGCATAATTTAGACTACAAAACGCTTACTTGGTTTTGATTTTTTGACTTTCGGTTTCGCCGCTAGATGGCGTTAACTGAAATGGTAGCAAATTTTTGAGTTTTTTTCAAAAAAACAAATGTGATGGTATATTCATTTTTACATATTTTAAAAAAGGATACATTTTCTAAGATTTAATGAAAAAAATTAATCATCTACCTTTTTATTGAACAAAATATAATTTTATTATATTTAAAAATGGCACGCCACTGCTTTTTATCAAAATAAAAATCATTTCCGTAATCACCTAATATGTAAAAATGAATATACCATTACATTTATTTTTGAAAAAAACTCAAAAATTTGCTACCATTCCAGTTAACGCCATCTAGCGGCGAAGACGAAAATCAAAAAGTCAAAACCGAGTTGGCGTTTTGTAGTGTAAATTATGCTTTTTCCTATGAGCCCAAATTTGTTAAAATCGATCAAGCAAAACGGGAGAAATCTTGGTTTGTTTAAAAAAACAATTGAACTTCCCCCACCGCTTTATTTTGATAGATAGAACAAAACATTTTAGTCAAAAAGTGTAGGCGAATAGTCAGTAAATATTAAAATAATATCATCGATATACTTTCATTAGGCAAAATTCTATAAAAATCCCATTTTTCTACTTAGTGTTGGTTGATACGCCCTCTAGCGGACGTTTGACAAACTCGAAAATAATTTCCAGCAATTTCTCTTGGCGACTTTTATCATGAATTTTTTTTTCCTGAATCTATACGACAAATATCTTATGAGATATGGCCGCTCGCTACCCTTAACCCGGTTACACAGGGTGTGCCAAAAGGAGTTCAAATTAAATAAACAATTATTGAATAAAAAAACAATGTATTTTATTATCATCTATCTATAATTATAAAAATATTTAACATTTCACTAATCCTATTGATACTAAAACTATAAAAGCAAAAATTGATTGTTACAGACTAATTATTATTATTATACCCCTTGTCCAATAAAACGGACCAAATACTGTGAAAAAAATTAGCGTTACAAACCAAAATATAAATTTAAACAAAACGAAAACTTACCAATAAACTAATAAAATTATAGAATAGAAATAAATTAAATACAAAATTAATATTTCAAAATATCCGTTAGATCAAAAAGATTTTTTTCAACATAAATTGCAGCTAAGTAGCTTTAACTAGGGTGTATTAAAAATTCGAAATTTCCATGATTTTTGTCACTTCCACACTGCACAACTTCCATTTATCCCCCCCAAATTTAAATCAACATTTAAACTACTCAAGTTTCCTTTCAAACATGATATCGTTAAAAAAAAATAATTCATTTTACATCTGAGGCAAGTGTTCAATAGGTGTAGCAAATTTAAAGTCTTGCGGAAAAAGTCCAGCTGCATGAGGATACATAAGTTTGTACGATTGTCTGATCGTCACATCAGCAACACCTGCTATGTCTCCAATTTCCTTCTGACTCCTTTTATCATCTGAAGCCTATTAAAATTTCATCAACAATAATTTTATATATTATTTAATAACTTACCTGTGAAGCCATGTATATAGCGGCTGCAGCAACCGAAATAGGAGATCTGCCCGGAACGATATCCATCTCTACTGCTCTTCTTGCTATATGTGTTGCTGCTCTTTGTACCATGTTGGGCAAACATAAATTAGAACAGAATCTAGACATGAAATCACCAGTTGTGATGAGATCGACAGAAGTTTCAAGTGCTTTGAGAATTAACTTGAAACAACGACCGATTTCTCTTTTACTTATTTTACTCACAGCGCATATTTCTTTGAACGTTCGAGGAACTCCTTCTTGTCGGCACGCTATGTACAGGCAAGCAGAAGCTATTGCATCATTTGACCGACCTAAAAACGAAAATTAAGTAAGGTTGTTTTAACAAAAATTATTATTTTTTTACCTTTGAGATTTCTACCATCATGAACTTGTTTAAACAGATTATTAGCTCTATCCACAATTGTTCTAGGCAGATTTATACGATCCGCCATAGCATTTATTTCTTTAAAAGCATTAATTAAAGCTCTATCAGAACTGTTCATTGTTCTGCGATTCTGGTATCTAGACACCCCAAATGAATCAAAACTTGCATCTCCTACAATATTAATTAATATTTTCCACACTCTAATAATTAATCTTCAACTTACCACGTCCTGGTCCGATGATAGTCGTCAAGTCTGATCCTCCCAACAATGGATTTTCTGGTCCACCAACACGAGATGGATCTGTTCCATTTTTATCATTGCTAAATGTTCTCCATTCTGAACCAACATCTATTACTCTAAAACACATTGCAATTACGTCAAGTTACACATTTATATAAGATACACTTTATAATTTACCTGTCTCCAACAACCAAACCACATTCTGAACATATTTGATCTCCTGCTCTATAATCTTCTATTAATGGAGCGTCTGGATGAGAACTACAGCAAATTTTATTCGCATCATATCTAGAATATTTACAAAAGAAATTTCACAACATGTACCAGTTTTTTACAAATATGATAAAAATAATTTTTGTATTTGTAGAAAACATCAGTATTTATTATTATTTATTTATTACCTAGACGTAGCAGCCATTATTAACGATAAGGATAACGAATGACAATAGAAGTGTCATATAAATGTCAAATCAATTTTCGAAATCAGAGCCTTAACTTATGTAGTTTACAGCAACTATAAAGAATATACTGTATATATCTATGATCAGTGATCACGTATCTAGAAAAAGATCACTTGTCAGTTGTCACATGTGACATCTAAGTCGGCTCTTAGGTAGACATTTTAGGTCTGATTTTACAAATTAATTTGTAAATCTCAATTACGAATTCGAATAAACAAAGTAATACGAAAAACAGGTTTATCAATACATTTTAAAAATATCTGTCAAGCGAATCAGACCCAAGCTCTTTATCTTTATATAACGTAACCTCTATTCACGCCTGCATTCCCGCATGTAAAAATGTCCGCAGCTCAAGTATTTAACAGGATCGGTCAAGTCGGTTTAGGAATAGCTCTTGTTGGAGGTGTAATTAATTCAGCTTTATATAATGGTAAGTATAGAACGTACTAGTTATTGCAATTTTTGAATAATTTATTTGTAGTCGATGGGGGTCATAGAGCGGTTATATTCGACAGATTCGCTGGTATCAAAAAACAAGTTATTGGTGAAGGTACACACTTCTTTATTCCTTGGGTTCAAAAGCCTATAATCTTTGATGTAAGATCTCGTCCCAGAAATATTCCAGTTATTACAGGAAGTAAAGATCTGCAGAATGTCAACATTACATTACGTATACTTTTCAGACCAATCCCAGACCAATTACCAAGGATATACACAATTTTAGGCCAGGTAATTATTAAGTTCATATCTCTTAATGTTGATTATTTCATAAAAATAATTCTTAGGATTACGAAGAAAGAGTTTTGCCATCTATTACTACAGAAGTGCTTAAGGCAGTAGTGGCACAATTTGATGCCGGTGAATTAATTACCCAAAGAGATGTAGTATCACAAAAAGTTAGTGAAGATTTGACTGAGAGAGCTTCTCAATTCGGGGTTATTCTAGATGATATCTCATTAACACACTTGACTTTCGGAAAAGAGTTTACCCAAGCAGTAGAGTTGAAACAAGTAGCTCAACAAGATGCAGAAAAAGCCAGATTTATGGTAGAAAAAGCAGAACAAACAAAGAAAGCAACAGTTATTTCAGCCGAAGGTGATGCTCAAGCTGCTATTCTATTAGCAAAAGCATTCGGAGATGCAGGAGAAGGTTTAGTAGAACTAAGACGTATAGAAGCGGCCGAAGACATTGCATATCAACTCTCCAGGTCCCGACAAGTTTCCTATTTACCTGGTGGCCAAAATTTATTGTTGAATGTGCCAACACCTGGTAATTAAAACGTGATTACGAATTAAAGG
Organism: Galerucella calmariensis; assembly: GCA_910591675.1. Classification (NCBI taxonomy): domain Eukaryota; kingdom Metazoa; phylum Arthropoda; class Insecta; order Coleoptera; family Chrysomelidae; genus Galerucella; species Galerucella calmariensis. The sequence goes on along the minus strand of CAJUYG010001826.1, from coordinate 19,414 downwards.
AAAAGCCTGTTTTATTATTTGGCTTGAATCACTTATCGGGAGTTGCTAGAAGTTGTCTTATTTTTTATAAAGTATGTTAATAAATTGTTGTAAATTGACGTCTAGTTTGTTTATTTCAATTTATAGAAACCACTAATTGAAGGTTGGTAGGTGAAATGAAACAATACTTTTTTTGACATTTTATATTGAAAAACTTATAAATAATCCATGGTAGTCAAACAAAATATAAACTCGTTAATCTTATAGTAACCTTATTAATTACGCAGATGCTGTAGACAGTGGATTTCTTACAATTAAAATAACGGCATCGCCTCTCAAAAACATCTTTGATATGAATCTGTCCTTGTTAACGGGTTTAGCCTTCTTACGTCCCTTACCTGGTCTAGGTAACTCCGTCCACATTTCTTTTACATTTTCCAATACCATATTGCAATGTCTGTCGAATGCTTTTACTCTACCAAGTAATTTTTTATTATTTCTACAGTTTATCAGTACTTGGGTGTTATTTTTTACAGATTGTGTTAATACCGACAAAGGCCCAGTATTAAACTCTTCTTCTTCACGAGCCTGCAGCTCTTCTGAGGTCATTTCGGATTTTGGTTTCGTTAAAGCCATGCTTTATTTGTTGAAAACTAATTATTTTTCTAGTTTGCTGAACTTTTTTTATATTATCAAGTTTTAGGTTATGTTTGAACGTTTCGCGTCGTTTTCTGTTTTCACCAACGTGAAGTTAGGCTGTTAAAAAGTAGTTCCTATAGTTGTGGGACTCTGCACACTATAGTATCCTACTATCGACTCTATCCACAGGTCTTTTATCGACGATTTCTTAATAAATACTTCAATACAATTAATTTTCATAGGTCAAAAATAAAAGGAGACTTGTCGACAGTATGCAGAATGAGACTTTCGACTGTTGTTGACTGAAATAATAGTAGTAATAATACTGTAGAAAGCGATCGGTAGAATTCTATAGTGTGCAGAGTCCCAGGTAACAAGGTTATCTATGGATCCTATTCTTTTTTGGTCTCGATAGGTGGAACATGTAGTTACATTTATAAATTGGCCTTGAACCATAGTAGAAAATATTTTGAAAAATTAAAATAGAGATAAAAAAATAGACAACTTTTAAATTTAAATATTCATTTTAAGTTATAAATGAAATGCGTCGTTTTGTTTTCACCAACGTGAAGTGAGGCTGTCAAAAAGTAGTTCCTATTAAGGTTATCTATGGTTCCTATTCTTTTTTGGTCTCGATTGGTTGGACATGTAGTTACATTCATAAATTGGTCTTGAACCATAGTGGAAAATATTTTGGAAATGTAAAATAGAGATAATAAAAAATAAGATAACTTTCAAATTTAAATATTTATTTTAATATGTTTTAAGATATAAAAAAACGAAACTTAATTTTATAATTCTTATAAACATAAGCGGTAGTTACAAAATTAATCATCCAAAAAACAAACGATATTGCACTGCTTGCAATTTTTTTCCAATAAAAACGGCTGTGAACACTTAATCAATAATATGGCATTTTTTTCTCCTTCTAACAAATATGTACGATTTATTTTCCGGATAAAATAATATGTACATAACATTATTTAATATCAGACGCGACCTATTTAAGACAGTTCAGTACTTGGCGCTCCCTCTAAGTGATGTAAAAATTTTTTTTTGGAATTTTTCAACACAAACCTACATTTAAAATTGAATAAATTAATATTCATTTTTGGGGCACTATTGATTAAAGAATAACTTGAATATTTCTATCACTTTCCATTGGGGCAAAATCGTGTTCAAATAACGTAACTGGGCGCCGTTATGAAATGCAAACTATTCGATATCTGACTACTTAAATTTTTCGAAAATCCAATCGAATCGGCGTCCTTCTGTATCCCCCCGAACATGACGAGTTCCGATTTCCCTTCTACCAACGTATAAAGGATGGTTTCTTCGGGACCGTTTTTGAGATTTTTCGGCGGCAACCAAGTAGCTATGGGCGGATCTAATAACACTTTAGAAATGTCCAGAACGTATACGCCGAGATAGTGAGTCTTTTTCTCTCTTTTGTAAGCTCCTTTTGTGAGATTTTCTTCGACTTTAAGTAAATTAGCCAAACGTTTTTCGCGCATTTTTATAACTTCTTGCATTCTTCTCGGATCGGGGCTATTGAAGGCTGACATGTTGAGGTTTGAAGTGCTCGGTAGACCATATACCTACAAAAAAAAACAGAAGAAGATAATAACATTTATACAATTTTTTAATTTTCAACTTACTTTTAAATTTACATTGGAAGTACCGGGATCTTCATCGCCACTTTCTCTTTTGTGATTTCTTAAAGTTCCTCTTTTTCCATTGACGTTTTCATCTCGATCTGTCGCTCGATTTGCCAGATCTATCCTTGATAGTCTACCGTCTTCAGGAGCTGTTCGAACTCCAACATTCCAAGTTGTTTTCGGATAATAAGCAATTGGACATTTGTCGGATTCTTTTATTCTATTTAAAACCACGATTTTATCGCCTATCTGGAAAGAAATTTTTTTAAACCATTCTATACATAATATATGATAAATAGGGAGGCAAGGTCGCTAAATGGCGACATTCTCTGAGCGTCGTGGAGACCTATCAAAATCGAAAGATAAAGTAATTTCGAAAAGAAAAGCTCGTATGGTAAAAACCATTTTAGCGGTGGGTATGGCGTGTACGATTTTTCAAAAAAAAAAAACAGTTACTTGGGCAGTGATGCCAGATTCGGAGAATTTTCCCTAATTCTGGGGAAATGTTCATCAAATTAATGAATATAGGGAATTTAAGGCTATATTTAGGGATTTTGAACACCGAATATTCCAAAAGAATTATTAATGTTTTTAAAGTCGCCAAATTGATTTCTTCTCTCCTCTCCTCTTCGATTTGAAAAAATGTTGTCCCCACCTCTACCTACTTCTATTAGTTTGAACTTTTGGAGTTTTTTCTAGTTCACTTCTTAACCTTGTTGTAAATTAGTCTGTTCGTAGAGCAGTCTCACGAACGGTTGGAAACTGGACGACTCATGCGCAGAGTCTTTTTGTGAACGGTTTTTATTCACTGCGCATGACTCGTCCATTTTCCAACCGTTCGTGAGTCTGCACTACGAACAGACCTAACATCTAAAATATAACTACTCATGCGCACCTCTACCTCGCGCCCAATGCGTTGCGTCGCGCCGCCGCACAACAAACAAAACCAGTACTAGAATTGATTACAAAACAAACTTTGTTCCTTCCTAAACTCATAGGGAATTCTGGGGAAAATTAAGCCACAATTGGGGATTTTTTTATCCATCCCTCTGGCAACACTGTACTTGGGCATTCTCGCATGAGTCAGATATTCATTCACGTATGCCCCAAGACGAGAGCTTATTTTCCCAACATATTCCACCCACCACGTCAAATTTAGTAGTTGAGGTGCGCATGCGTCCAAGCAGCCTTTAACATTCTATTCGATGTGACTGAATGTGAGCTGATTAGCGCAGTTAGTAGGGTATTGAGCTTACAACTCAGAGGTCTTAGGTGGGGTTAGGTGCTTGTTTTTTTTTTTTTCTTTTTTTTTCTTTCAGTTTTTTGTGTGGCGAATCAAAGTTACTATTTTCAAATGGAACACCCTATATGTTTTCGTTTTCAAATCTCCTTTTGAAGTGCTGATTTCGTAGATACCACATGGGGGCTAAATTAAATATTTACAGAGATACAGGGTGTTAAAAATCACCTATTCTTCAACTTTAGGTATGTTTTGTGAAAACTGCTGAATATTTGGCAAAACGGCTTACATCTCCCTATCCTAACTTTTCAAGGGCTACTCGAAGCTGCTAAAGAAAAATTAATATAGGGTGGTCAAGAATTTACCACATTCTGATTTACAATACAAGTATGGAGAGTAGTGCAATTAAAAAAAAACACACAATTAAAATTTTATCATTTTTATCCCTAAAAATACCCCCAAAAAATTATTCCCCCTAAAAAACTCCCTGTATAGATTTTTTCTTCCTAAATTTAGGGGGAAAACCCCTCAAGTTGGCATCACTGAATTTAGGTCTAAGGTATCTCTTATATCTTCAACTGCCACGCTCGAGTATTCCCGAAAAATCCCCTATTCGCCTCCCTAACTAAAAGCAATATATTACCTTACAACCTGGATTACTCCAAATATTGCTTGGTTCATTATTCTTCCCTATAATTTCCACCTTTTTCCATTTCCACAAATCTCCACACATGTTCAAAATCCAAGCGTCGCAATGATGCGACGTAGGACCACCCGAACCACCTAATATAAGTAAATTTTGATCATCTATAACTACTTGAGTTTGTCCAAATCTCCCATTAGGTTTAGGTCCACCTTAAAGTAAAAATAATTTAAAAAAAATACAAATACAAATTCAAACTCTTCAACTCACTCTCAACTTCTTGTTTAAACCACGTCCAATTCCTTAAATTAACCTTCCAAATATCATTCGATTTCTCACAATGCACCGCATTGCAAGGTTTCTGTAACCCACCGAAAAGAATCATCCAATCACCGATAATAGATACAGAGTGACCGGCGACTGGTGGTGGAGTATTTATGGCAGTTACTGAGTTCCAACGATTCGCCACGATATCGTAAAGATGGAGCTCGTTGAACATATGCCAACTTTGGTAAAGGGGATACGAGGGTGGATAAGCCCATCCTCCGAACAAAATAAGTGTGTCTTTGTGGCAAATCATAGAACTACAGGCTTTCGGAGATGGGTATGTACCAGTTGCTAGTGGACGGATCCATCTTCGTTTGGTTAAATCTAAACGCCAAAGGTCGTTGAAGGTGGTCATTGCACATGTACATCCTGCAATTAATAGAGTGAAAGGGCATTGTATCAAATTCCATTAATATGTACAAGCTTACCTCCAAAAACAAACATGGAATTGTTATGAACGACAGCTGTGTGAGAGTATCGTTTAGATATAGTTGGAGCCATGTCTATGGGAGTTAGACGTTCCCATCTTACATCAAATTCATTGATTGCTCTGTACAAATTACGTTGTTTTTGTTTAACCACATCTACATATTTATAAAACAGAATTATCTATTTATACAAGACTGCATAGATAAAGTTAATAAAACTATATTGTATACATTTCAATGTGTATTTAAAATGTAGCTTATAAAGAAAAATAACTTCTATAAATGACGCACTGGATATGAATCACATAACTTGAGAATTACTTGGCAAAATTTCCAAAAAAAAAAAACGGGAAAGATCATCAAACCTTCCTCCGCGAACAAAGACCTTTTCTAAAAATAGCATTAAAGAAAGACACTTACTTAAAACACACCTTCTCCACCTTTTGCTAACTAACATACAATCGTGGAGATCCTTGTAGGGTGGAATTAGGGATAAGATGAATTCCAGAACTTCGTCTGGAAGTGAATCTATTCCTGCCACCATTTTGAAGCGGTTTAAGGGCGAATTTGTTTATATGTTGAAGCGGGAACCCACCAAGTCACTTTCTTCTTGAATACTGAACGTTTTTATAGACAAAAATATAAGGAATTTGTTGTTTTCATTGGAATGTTAGGAATTTGTGCCCACTTTCAAATGTCATTGGTCAGAGTGACAGTTTTGACAGTCGAGTTAGTTAGGACGTACGTTTTTAAAACTTTTCGTAGCTATTATTCCAATGACGGGCACGGACAAATTACATCATTCGCGAAATTTAATTCTGTATACCCACACAAATATTGTACTTGACTTAATAAATTTTCACGTATTTTACTTTCCTCTTCTGATGACAGTTCTTTCCAAATAATTACTTCTATATAATTCACCGATGAATTTATAGAATTTAGATGACCATAAATATGAACGGGTATTTCTTCACTTGGTATTTTAGAGCAATTTGTAAAATCCAATGAAATGATATGTCTGTCGTTAACTGATTGCAACCTTCTTTCAGGTATCGTTATTTTACCAATAGTTTGAATTGATCTAAAATTACGTGAATATATTTATTAGATATTTCATAACAAAGATCCTTACTTGTTATTTTCATTTGCTGTGCACTTTAAAATGTGTTTTATTCTTAAAAAACTATAATGTGTTGGAGTTTTGTGATTCATTTTTCATAACAAACTGTAAGGCTATATTTTTCTTCTTTTTCGAGATTTGACAGAACTAGAGGTGCGATATTTTTTTCGTTTTTAAGTAACAGCTAGAGGTGGGAGAGTGTTTCGACAAAATAAAACAGTTTTCTAACTTAAATATTTATTGAATATATATTTACAAATTTGCACTATAACAAATCTTAAGAAAAATTACATATTTCACAAGCACACAAGATTCAGTCCAAAAGAAAAAATACTAAAAATATTGCATCAAAGCCCCTTTTTCACAGACTTTAGATAGATTTTTTTTACAAAGTCTGTGTAAAAGTTCACGTCGTTTGAAAACAGTCAAAGTATTTAAAAAAATAATGTATTTAGTACAATTTAATTTTTATTTTATAAAACTTATTAGTTAAAAATTAAATCACTAGATACATAAATATATCACCTTCTACAGGGTGTTACTCAGATAATTTATTCAATGAATATACTGAAATAACTAAAAAAACACCCTGTAGTTCGCTTTTTAATAAAATATAACAGTTACATAATTTTTTCGTATTGTGCTACGGGGGGATGTTGGTTAATAAAAATAAATTTTAAAAGATTGAAATATTGGTAATAGAATTTTAATATTTATTTTGATTTAGCCAAAAATAGTTTTAAAGCATCACAAATAGTACAAAATAGCTTTCAAGTTGATATTCACTCTTCAGGTACACTTTTATACCTAATACATAAGTAAAAATAGGTAGTTTCATTT
>CAJUYG010001825.1:50658-76965 GCA_910591675.1 Galerucella calmariensis | reverse complement strand
TGAGATGGTGTAAAGCAAATGTGGTTATTCGTTTTTATTTTGAAGTTATTGTATTTTTTCGGAGGGTCTAAAAATTATGTAAAATCGATTTATCCTGGAAACTGAACTAGATAAGTATAGGGAAATGTTAATGAACTTACATTATTTTTAACAGTACAATTCAAAAATGTGATAAAGTATAGGGTGTTCCATTCAAAGGAACCTAACTTTGATACGGCACGCTTTTTTTGGAGCACCTTGTATATTCCAAAATATTTTTAAATTATAGTCCTAAGTGATCTACTTAATTCTACGTCTTATTTTTTCTAATTATATCTGCCGTTAAGACGCCAGAGAATAGTTCGTTCGTAGTGCCCCACCCTGTATAATACAATTTATGGAAGAGAATTATAGAATAGAATAACACACAAAGAAAAACATTGACACTAATATAAAATAGAAAATATATATATAAATATTCTCATTAAGACCATGGAGGTTGAGCATGGGTGACAATTGATAAAAAAGGATACGTCAGTTTGGTTAATTCCATCGATTTTTAATTCACAAAATACTTATTTTAATATACCTTATTACTTTTTTTTCCTCAATTTTCCATAATTTTTTCTAAATCTCTTGATCCCAATGATTTAATATATGTTTTAAAGATTGATTTCAAAAGATTGGTTGAATTTAGTTTATTTATATACATTTTATACATATATCAGGTAGGAAGTTGAATAGTCGTGAAGCTAAAAAAACGAAATATCTTGTACCTATAGTTTTTAGCAGTAGTTGTTTGTATATAATTATTTGACTCAATTCTAGTATGATAATGATGATCAGGTGTTCGAAGGTAATTGCGATTTTGAAATAAATGTATAATCAAACTATAAAGATATAGCTGCTTCATAGACATTAAATTCGCTTCTTTGAAAAGAAGATTTGTGTTAAATCTTAATTTTTTGTTGTGAATAATTTTCAAAATTTTTTTCTGTAGAATTTCCACCTGTTTTATGTGACTTTGCATTGTTCCTCCCCAACTCATGATGGCATATCTAAGACACGATTCCACAAGAGCATAGTAAATTATTTTTAGTTGTTTCAAGTCTAGTATTGATCTAATATATTTAAATTTTCATAATAAAAACCTTAAAGCCTCAGCTATACCAGACAGATGTGAGGTCCATCTTAAATGTGAATCTATTTTTACTCCAAGGTAATTTATTTCAGATTTTAAAGAAAGATCGATAGATTATATATTATTTTCTGTAATAGTGATTTTATCATGAAATGGTAATTTATGTTTATAACTGGTGAACGGAACAATATAAGTTTTTTTGTATGAAGTGAAAATTGGCTCACAAAATCTATTTTATTTCAGAACCAATAATTTTTATTTTTAATTTTTTTTCCCTACATAATTTTGTGTGACAGTTATTTTATCTTGTAATGTTTGTTATGTGAATGTACCTTAATAATTCTTAATAACAATAATATTATTATTATGATTATTGTTTTAATTATTCTATTTTATTGTTCACCATTTCAATAAACTTTCATTTCAATTTGCTTTGATATAATTTTCACAATAGTTATTTGTACGCCAAGGATTGAGAGTGCTACTTTGGATGGACGGACGAGTCGGAAAATTGCGAGACGAGCGAAGCGAGGCGAGCAACAGACGAGTCCAACAAAGTAGTGTTTCAGCCGCGGCGTAGACAACATTTTTCAGACGACGTATAAGATCCAAAACTTTTTCGATTACACCGAGGAAAGAAAATAAATAATAAAGAATTATAAACATTACATTTATTGAACAATATAATTTACTCAATGATATTTGCAATGTCAATATCAATTTATTAACTATTTGCAAAAAGTAATGTTGATTGGACAATTATTAATATTTATTGGATTGAATGCAGATGGAATATGTATATCTCTACCAGAGCGTCCCGAAAGTGTTTTGCTGTACGGAACTGTCACTTTCACTACACGGAACACTTAAAACGCAACTTTCGGTATGTGAATGAATACAGAACGAGCAACTTTCATATGGTGTCGTCTAAAAAATTAATAACGTATATTATTTGTCTATAAAAATGTTTCTCATAAAATAGTTTGAATTAACCCTTCCAAAATGATACGCTACTGTGCGTTGTACTCACCCTGATTTATGCTGCGACCAAAACGTTGTATAGGTAATAATGTGTGAAGCATGGTCTATCTTTAATACGTCATTTTTTTGTATATTCCAAAAATTGGAAAACTCCAATACAACGTCGTCTAATGCAGTGGCTTTGACACTAAGCTATACAAGATGTTTCTGATACTACACGTAATATAATAAATATTTGAAGATTTACAATTTAAATGATTTCCTATATCTATACACAATGTTCGTATTTTTCTGTTGTTCAATATAAAAGGTGGAAGGGTCACTATTTCTCTATTTATTCCTCAAACATACATTTTTAGCTGTGTCATTGGCATAATAAGAATGCTTTCACTACCTTACAGTACATGCTGCACCTTTTAAACATTATTCACTTCATTCTATTTCTGTTGCTAAGCTCCTATATTGTTTCTCCCTGTTTGTCATTGATATACATGTGAAAAACTATTATATTTTATTGTGTTGTTTTTGATAGTCAATAAAAATACATGAACTGGCTAATTTTTGTTCAATTTTTTCCTCTTCAGGCATTATATGATCAATCTTCCGACATTTATGACAATGTAACTGGACGGTTCAATTGTTATTATTGTGATATCAATCAAATGTCAAATTAATTTAGATGAAATCTCGAAAAATGAATCATAAATGTCATTTTGCAATTAAAGTAAAGTTACAGTGGTTTTGAATACGCCGCCAAAGCCTGTAAAACTATGGAAATCTTCTTTTTCGGCTGTTGGCGAAGATCACAACCATCTAAAAGGTGCTGGAGCTACTGATCCAGCTCTCAAGGTAGCGCACCCGTACAATTAATTCGCTAGTGTCGCTACACGAAGGGCCACGGGTGAGTTTCCCATCTATGTGCGTGTTATCCCTGATTAACGTTACAAGGCCGATATGAAGCAAATAACGGACGCAGTTGAATATAACAACCGAATTCATCATTTGCGTATCGGCCGTGTGTCGTTCAAGACTTTTCGAGATCCCGCTGGAAGATTAGGTACATTTTGATTCCGAGATTTCTAGGTTATCATTTTGATTGAACAATAAATTTCTTAACGGACGGAGGCTGTTAACGTTAACAGTAAGGGATTACGAATATATTGTCAAAACGAAATGAACGGATTACATCACTCCCAAATACTTTTTTATTTGTACAGAGACAGATCGATACAAGACCAAGAAAGAAACTGGTACTGGAATTTTAAGTCGCAGTAAAATAATAGATCCACTCCTTCCAGGCAGAAATATACTCTATATTACACTGCACGAGCAAAGGAAATATAAGCAAAGTGCTTAATGCACGGATCAAAATAGCGATGACCAACAAAATCCTCGGATCTCATCTCATTTCATTTTTCATTGTAGATCGCAGGTGAACCAAACAAACCGCAAAGCATTGCTCACCTACAGAAACTAGTTGTACATAAAACACTCCAGACAAATCCTCAGAAGATAATAAATAATATTGTTTTGTTGGTACCATGTATGTATATATACTGGGGTGGCTTTTACATATATCTGAAAGTTCTATTGTATCTCGTATCTTCTACTCAGCTCCTGAAACGTGTTTGCCGATAACATTTCCGATACGAGAATATTCAAAACATTCCCAAAAATAATTTGCTGTTGTGATAGACAACCAGTCTATTCGGTCAATAAAACAATTATTATAGTTCCGGATTTTAACTGTACCGCTAAATTTAAAATACTTCAATTTTACATAATGAAGAGAGTGGCTTCCGGCTTGCTGTTCACCATTGCCTTCGAAGCAAGAGAATAATGAGAAACTGTGCAGTACCCACAGCAAATCGATAATTTCCTTAAAACAATATATCAGTGGAGATAGTTCCGGGGATATTGAATTCCATTGAAAGACAGGTACGTGAATATAAAATTCCGTTGACAGATGATTCTGGTGATATGAAATTCCGTTTATAAACAATTCCTGGGATATACCATACCGTTGAGATTTAGTTCCGTTGATTTCCAGTTTCATTGAGATACATGTATCCTGTTTGACAGGTCCTGGTTAACGCAAGTTCCCTGACGACAAGCCCCAATATTTAGTTCCTGGAGTGTGAAGTTGAAAAAGAGTAATTGTAAAATTTAAAAGGCTCCACCTATGTTCTACCACTCCAAGCTACTGACTCATTTCAAAAGTGTAATTTTCAATCAATTGTTCATTAGATACATATATATTTTCCATCTATTGAGTTTTATTTACTACTAAGCAGCTATAACTACTTTGGCATCAGCATACCTCAGTTTTTTTCAAGGCAGATCACAATAAATAAAAAACAGCTTATTTTGAATTTTTTTCTAATCTCCTTTTGGGAAATAAAATTGATGGCGCCCTTCAGTTTTTTCAAATATCGTCATAATTTAGGTATCTCGAGTCATCAGGTAACAAAGCACTTATCTTCAAATTTGAAGTCAGTTGAAATAGCCCACACCATTCATATTTCAATTTTTCTCATTTTGTTTCACTCGGAGACAACTAGTTCGTGATTGTAAATATTATAAGAAATATTAAAGCGCTACAATAAAAGTCTATTTATAAGTTTCATATGTACTGATAGAATAACAATCTAATGTAGACAATTACAAACTTTATGACCATCACACCAGCCTCCCCCTTTTCCAATTAGGACACAATGAGCACCACACGCTGCATCATTCAATTTGACATCTTTTGCTTCAACACTAAGTACATCACAAGTGAATCTTTTGAAACGTCCATGACCTAAAATCAATAAACTGAAAATAATTTCAATTATATCGAGATTATCGCAATAACTGCTAATGAACCTAAGCTGAAAGACTTTTTAATTTATTCTCAAGAAATTTCTGTGAAACTTTCGGATGCATACTTTTATTTTTTTGCATGAATATTTTTATGATTCATTCGAAGCTCTCTGGATATAACAACAATTAATGAAGCTATGTGATCAACAAACAAAATGTATAAATGAGGTGTTGAACGTAACAAAAATATGATGTTTCTTCAATATGTTAATTGTTGGCGGTGGACAAAATCCAAATATTTCCATTCCTACAATGTTTTTATGTCGGTTTGGAATTACAACTTCAGAAACACTTCAACAGTGCAACCCAAATAAGACATTGTAAGTGTTTTTTATTATATTCAAAATTTCAATTCAATCAATTTCTCCTCGTTTTGTGAAGCTGGTTAACTAAAGATTAGTAATTTTCTTCACGATCATCACATAATATTTCGATTTTAAAATTACAGAATGCTGCAATTTTCTCCCTAGAGATGGGAAAAAACACCTCTGCCCCCATGCAATTTCGATATATTTATATTCTCTCTCCACATTCTTGTGACAAAATAATAAATTCTCACACTGCACTGGTTAGCAATAATAATAGCTTTGATGCAGTTGATTGTCATCGTAGTGGTAAAGTTTGGATTATGTAAAAGTTATCGCTGTTACTTCCACTTCAAATTATGTGACTGCTAGTTTATTTTGTACGAGCAAGGCAATAATAGAAAATTCCTTCAATATTCAGTGTTTACCTAGTAAATTGTGATTGGGTTTTATAGTTCAAAGTATCTCTTGTCCACCTCCATTCATTCGAATGAGGCAATTTTATTTCTCATTCACACACATAATTGTTTCCACTGTCTCAGTTTTAATAGGACTGTCACATAATACTTGGTGAGTGTACTGGGCAACAACAAAATAGTTATTCTCCTAACAAGTGCGGAAAGTGATACTTTCCCGCACGCGACTGCAGTTGACCCGAACGACGCGAAGCGGAGTTAGGGCAAGCGGTCAAGGGCGGGAAAGGCACTTTACGCATGAGTTAGGAACATTATTTTTTCTACGACCGCATATAAAAAAAGTATACCAACCCATTTTTCAAAAGTGATTTCATTTCAACATACATATACAGAACTTTAGCCAAAAACTATTATTATTATTATAGATTAATATTATAAATTTTAATATTAGAAACACAATTTGTCTCATTCTGTAAATAACTTAAAATTGCCGGTCCAGTGGAGTTATTTGGTGGTAACTGGTAAGTAGATAACGTTGATGAGAATGGCATTGGTTGCAGGTCACATAAAGATGACGGTGAAGGTGACGGAAACGGTTTTGAGTCATTAGTAATGAAATAATTTTATTTGATATATTTTCCTTATATCAAACCCAGGTGATTTGATAGTTGTTTTATGACACTACTTTAAAGAATGTACAGGGTTATATCAAAATATCTTCATTATTTTATATTTTCAAAAAATTAAAAATGCAACAAAAAGCTAGAAAAGATGTATATTTTATTTGATGGACTATTCATTCACCTATTGTGACAATAGTTATAACTTCCGAAGTGAAAAACTATCTAATGAGGTCAAAATTTGCATAATTTTACTTTTCCGCACTGGTGCGGGAAAATGACACTTTCAAAACTAAAATGCGTGCGGGAAAGTGGGTTTAAACGCACGGTCGTAGAAAAAAGTATAACTTTGTTTTTAGTTACCAGTCAACCACCTTAGCAACGCGCTCTATTTGGAAGTGGTCATGCTGAGATTTGAAACTCGCAGCTGAGCATTTTTATATCCCAAAATCTCTTGAATTTAGTATAAGTGAACAAATAACTACTAGCAATTATATATTTGAAAAAATGTGTAGATGAATACTTATTTTTGAAAATATCTCACCCTGTTGATTTTTCACATGGCTATCCACATCTTTAAAGGTGATTTTAGGTGGAGATGATAAAGTTTAAACTATTAAACAACATAAAATACAAACTGTGACTGTTTGTCTCATTTTATATTTGTCGTTACTACTCTTTCGAGAAAAACAATTTCATTGATAAATTATCATTTGCGCTGACTTTTATGTATTTCGAGTAACTCACTGGGGAATTACTTTATACCTCACTTTAGCATGTATTTCTGTCAAGTTTTTAGGCCAGTTGCACATACCATACATTTTCTATTTCTAGTAGATTTTGTTTTGATATGAGTTTTCATTCTCTCAATATGTCTGTGTAATAAGACAAATTTTGTGACGACTATTTATTTCATGTATTCTTTTGCATACCATTATTTTTTGATAGTCACATTTCGTGACATATGGTTTCGCCTTCTGGGGATGCTGTAGTAAATATTTCCTCCGATTTTGCAAAAGTGAGCAGTCAATTATTCATAAGAAAAAATTCCTATTTTCACTTGTATTTCAATTCACAAACAAAAAACTTAATATGCTAGATACTCCGGCAATTAACAGTATGATGAAGGATTCTCCTATTCATAGAAGTGAAATTTGAACAAAATATACTTCATCATATATGTACAAACTCGAATAATATCATTATCATCTATGGATTAAATGGATACTGTTTTTTAAATATTTGGTTTTTGCTTGCTTTAGATTCTTTTCACTGAATTGTTTCCAGTACCTATGAATTGTTTTTCAAAAACAATACGCTTAAGACTTGTGACTCATGAAGTTCTTAGACAATACTGTGTATTGATCTCTTCCTCTACCATAATTTTTTCAGTCAAGCTAATACTTCCGGCCATTCCAAATGTTTTTTTATGCTTAATATGTGGAATATGAGAAAATTGTTCCATTATACTATGAATAACGTCTTAATACTAATAGAAAGATATTGCCAATTGCAATACCGCAAACGGTGCGGTATTTATGTAGGAACGGACATAGCCTGTCTTTTTCTGTATATACTTATAAATTAATATAAAATCAGAAACCAAACAACCTTATTATTTGCATATTCAAATGCAAACCAAAAAAAAACTAAACACCATCTAAACAATGAACACAATAATAAACAAAAACCTCAACCTCAGAAACCCCATGCGATTTGATTGATTTTGTCAACTGCGCAGGACAATTATGTGCCGTATTTATAATAACACTTAACGATATGTAGCCGTAAATTACGCGAAGCACTAACGTTATTAGCGTTGGAGACGTAAAGAAGTGAATTGCGCATTTAATAAACGTCAAAATACCGCAAACGTAATTACCGCAGACCATTTTTTAACAAGCAATATCTCTCTATCATTACAACGCTTGAGAGTAATGATTATAATTATTTTTCTGTCAACGAATGAAATAATACTGGCCTAATGGGGAATAACATTCTACCAAACTGTTTCTGATGTAAGTCTTCCACAAAGTATGGTCAGTGAATTGTAAACGGTAGTGCATGACCCCCATGAGATAAATAATTGGAGATAGTAGCATTTGAATATTTGCATGTTGATTGCGAACATGAAACTAATTAACCAAGTGTGTGTTTGCTGTTCTATTATGAACAAGACATCCGACTTTTATGCCTGTATACTGGATAAACCGTTCTGTGCCAATCTATTAAAAATAAACTTCGTTTCATCCTGTATTAACATCGAAATTTCATCACCAGTTAGTGAACACGAAAATTGTGTGCAATTTGTGTTTACGGCTCAGAAAACCACAAAATAATAATAACACGTTCAGTTGCTTTGTACAATTAAAAAATGTCTTAGGTTCTTTTGAATTAATTCGTTAACTGTGAATAATTGTTGATTTTTTATTTTGATTGAGAGAGGTAACTCGCTGCATCTCAGAAATTATTTATCGTACTTTCAATTTTCTTGGAAAGATGCCGGCATTAGACCCTTCTCAAGGGTATGTATGTATGTATGTGTGATTTTTGGGGTGACATTCACTGAGACCTAAAAGATCTATTGTGCCCCCTTACTTCTACTCAGTTTCTGAGGAGAGTCTCAGAAACTAGTAGCTCCTTTAGTCCTATTTCCCGGAGGAATTTTAGGATGTCTGCAGGCTTTAACTTAGGCAAATGTTCCTCTTCTATCCAGTAATCTCCCAGGTGCTGTACTCTAGGATTCTGGAGTGCTGTGCAGTTGGAAAGTATGTGGATGGAGGTTTCCTCTTCCATTACACAAAATCTGCATTCTTCTTCCTCCACTATTTTGAACTTTTTCAGGTGCCCATTCGGGCGACAATGTCCCGTTAGGATCCCGGTCAAAACTCTTAGCGCAGTTTTACTTTGACTTATGCATTCTTTTGATATCAACAGGTTGTAGTCACCCAGAAGAGTCTTTGATTGTATAAGCCCTACTAGATCTTTCCAATGGTCAGATCTTCTCTTTTTCTTGGCTTTACTTATTTCTTCCAATGTTACATTGGGGCTGATTCCGCAAAAGGGTTCGGGCCCCCAGAAAGGTATTTCAGTCCCCTTTTTTGCTAGTTCATCTGCTATTTCATTTCCTTCTATTCCAGTGTGTCCTGGAATCCATAGTAAGGTGACTATGTTGTTCTCGCCTAGTTCATCGAGTTTGTCTAGGCATTCCCACACCATTTTGGAACTGATTACACAAGAGCTCAGTGCCTTAATGGCTGCTTGACTATCCGACATTATGATAATCCTTTGTCTTCTGTATCCTTTATCAATATTGAACTGGGCGCGCTTTCTTATGGCGTGGATTTCCGCTTGAAAGATACTTGGTGTTTTTCCCAAACTTACAGAGTGTTTGGTTCCTGGCCCGAACACTCCTATCCCAGTTCCTTCTATTGCTTTTGAGCCGTCTGTGTACCATTGAATGGCATTCTTTCCAAGACTGGTAATGGAATTTGGACCCCATTCCTTCTTGTTGCTCAGTTCTGTAACGAATTTCTTTGAAAAGTTATATTTTTTCATCATACCGTCTTGTGGCATGTCCCAGGTTGTCTGATTTCTAAGAAGTGGGGAGGTGTTTTTTTAATGATTCCCTCTCTACTTAGTCTGTATCTTGTTCTTTCTGCAACACTTTCCACCACCATATGTAAAGGGGTGAGGTTGAGAATCAATTCCATGGCTGCCGTTGGGCATGTTCTCATTGCTCCTGTAATGCATATACAGGCTAGTCTTTGAATTTTGGAGAGGTTTTCTCTCGTCGTCAATAGGCTAGTTCTACTACACCAGGCAATGGCTCCATAAGTGATGATTGGTCTCACTATGGCAGTGTACATCCAGCTTAGGATTTTTGGGTTACAGCCCCAATTTGCTCCTGCCAGATTTCTGCACACCATTATAGCCATTTTTGCCTTGTATGTAATCTCCTTTTCGTGTTTGTTCCACAGGATTTTACTGTCTAAAGTTAAACATAGATACTTGACTTCTTGTCTCCATTCAATCTCGTTCCCATCAAGTTTTATGGTTTTGAGGTTGAGTTATCTTTTCTTAGTGAAGGCTATCAGGATGGTTTTAGTGGGGTTGATGCTAAGTCCCACTTGCCTACACCAGCTATTTGTATAGTTCAGACTCTTTTGTACAGTATCGCAAAGGGTGTTTTCGAATTTCCCCCTGGCTGTTATGACAATATCGTCGGCATATCCTTGGCAGGATATACCGAGATCCGTCAAACCACACAGGAGTTCGTCAACCGTCAGACTCCACATTAATGGGGATGCTACTCCTCCCTGTGGGCATCCTCTGGTAGTGCAGATGGAGACAATGTCTTTGCTCGTCCTCGTCTCTGCTATTCTTGTGGTGAGCAGTTCCGACATCCATTTGGATGTTGTGCTGTCTACACCTCTTCTGTTCAATGCTCTTCTGACTACCTCATGTGGAGTATTGTCAAAAGCTCCTTCTATGTCCAAAAATGCACATACTACAGTTTCTTGGTTGTCTAGAGCACCTCGGATATCCTCCGTCAGTTGTACCAGTGCAGTCTCCGTAGATCTGCCTGCCCGGTAAGCATGCTGACATGGGTGGAGAGGTAGTCTCTCTAGGATTTCCGTTCTAATATGGGTGGTTCGACTCTATGTTATTGTTGCACTATGTATGTCAAAGGTTTACCAGGCTATAATATATGCTTTAGGGCACCACTAACTTTATTTAGACGTCAACGAAGGAGCAAACATAAATTTAGATAGGGATAAAACTGAGGTGAAGAAGGTTAAAACACCTTGCAAAATTTGATTAAGATAATTCGAAGTTACTTAACCATGCTGTTTGAAGTAATTGAAACATTAATGAACGCAAAGAGACACCTCGCGATTCCAAACAAAGTTTAAGGAATATATTAGACAGCAAGTAGGTTATAACCACGATACACTTACTCACGGTATGTTCTTGTGCATGTAGCCGACAGCGTGTGACGTCATGTGGGAATCTCAATCGGTAAGGTACAATGCTAAATATATGGGAAATACTCTGTTTTTGTTCAATTTTCATGCATATTATGTATATTTCCACTCCATCAAGGATTATTCAAATGCGACATGGTTTTTCATATACATATAATATGAAACATTACTTTATTATCAGTAACTTAGTTATCTTTTTTTCGTAAGTACATTGATGCTGGGAGTTACGGCCGATTTCATAAAGAAACATAAAGGATACTTTAAGTTTAAACGATCTTTCTATTTCATGTTAAAATCCATGAATTCCAGGCTAACCAACACTTTAAAAATTACTTAGAAGATACTTTATGGAAAGGACACTTTAATATTCATTATTGCACCAAACGACGGCAACAACTACTTCAAAGGAGACTTTAGTGTAAAGTCTCCTTTCGGTAAAGTGGACTTTAGTTATTCATCATGAAATCGGCCGTTAACAATGTACAAAACGTGTAGAAAAATGTAGGTAATATATATTTTTTACATGTTAAAACTATTTGAAGCAGAAATATTTATGGGTGGGCAAAATTAAAATAGACCATTATAGTATAAATATTTCATATTCCATATTTCTACGTACTTGCTCCCTCCCAACAGAAGTAGCAAGTACAAACTCGCTGTCGTGGATGGAAGACAATAGTATACTCGGCTTTGCCTCGGGCATCATGGCGCACAGTGCAGGAATCTCATAATTTCTGCCCTTGTAGTCTTATATACTAATTATACACCAAGGTGGTGAGGACTATTATTATCGACCGATTACCAAAATCATTTCGCGAGTGGCGTTGCCCCGAGCGGAATAAGTTGCGAGGCTTATAAATGTCTTCACAACCGTGGTGTATATACATTTTTCTCACTACTAACCAAATTCAAGACAAAAAATGGAAATAATTGACATTATACACTATTTCAACGCCAAAAGATCTTTAATGGGAAAATGGTGCATGCGAGCTTCTCTGTTGTTACTATCACAGGTTATATACCTACACAGCAATAAAATGCCACTGTTCCTATAGTTTATATTCATAAACATCAAGTGTGACGAGTTGAAGAGACAAATTATACGACCACATCCAGAAATTTCACGGAACATGGGATATGTTCTACTGCGCAATAGAAGAAAAAACAAATTACAGCGGCAACGCGTTCACAACACAACACCTAGAGTGTGATAGTTATACACCACAGCGTATACAAACGCACTACGAGAAGCGTTTAACCCGTCGTCTGACTGACACTTACACTGTCTGTTTTCGTTTCATAGATTTTATAGTCCAGTAAATGAAGGAGGAAAAAATGGCAAAGTTAACATTAATGACGCCCTATTTTCATCTTCCGGTTGGAAGTTGCATTTGGTACATCATTAAACATGAGACAAAGTTCTGCATGAAAACGCGTGCGAGGGCGGAGAAAATGGCCCCAAAAGACCAGGAAAATAGGCTATCAGGCAATATCTCCTAAAATATGACAGAGATTTTGGGTTCGGATGAAAATTGAAATTCAGGTCATTTTCGACAAAAATGGTCCTCATGATTTTTTTCGCAACATTAATATTTTCTGCAAAAAAATCGGGTTGAAATACCAGAAATTTTGAGACTTGTGAAATATGCAAGTTTTGTACAAAATTTGAGCTGGGGAGTGTTGGAAATCCATTATTTTCAATGTTTTGGATTTTGGAAACCAATTGTATAGGACGCCACCTCATTTTACAGATTGGGAAAATCCTCGGTGCCATAAATGAGAAACCCTGTAACCAG
Organism: Galerucella calmariensis; assembly: GCA_910591675.1. Taxonomy (NCBI): domain Eukaryota; kingdom Metazoa; phylum Arthropoda; class Insecta; order Coleoptera; family Chrysomelidae; genus Galerucella; species Galerucella calmariensis. Next base: position 63,874 of record CAJUYG010001825.1, on the reverse strand, counting down.
ATACTTTTGATGGATATTTATGTTTCCGAGGGTCTTGTTTTCCTCTCAGATGAGGCCTCAAGATATACTTTTTAGGAAAACGGGCTATAAGATTAATTCTAGCGAGATGGACCTCACCAGTGGACCTGAATCTAGCAACAATCAGCTTTGCACATGTTGCAAAAAACTGAAGTTCATTAGGCTTTTGGTAAGGAAAACTGAAAATGCCTCAAGAGTGAAGACTATTTACCCATAATACTCAGCAACAATTTCTTGCAGATTCTCCGCAAATTTTTGCAAATTTTTTTTGTGCAACCAGACTGATTGAGGTTTTTGGAATAACGAGTTATAAACGTTCTCCATGTCTCATTTATTATAGAAAAATATATTTTCATTTATCAACGGGAGAACCCAATATAATGATACAAGAATAATACATTATAGACTAAAATATTACATAGAAAATTTTTAACAAAAGTACAAGAGATTCGCGGGTTAATTGCCCGTGAATTGATGAAAAAAGTATATAAAAATACATTGCAATTATGACATAAATCTGCTCGTCACCAGTCATCATCTGATTATTGGTCAAGAACTTCTTCTGGGTCTACAGTTTCCTCTAATTCTACCTCTTGGGATAACATATAATCGCTGTCTTTTTAATTCGAACACTGGCGTGACTCACACGAACCACAAATAGATGAGCAGACGACACGAGCGCCACGTAGAGCACACGCGCGGCGAACGACGGAGGAACCAAAGTAATAAATTATAGCGTATACATTTAGATATACTGGTTTTTCCCCGGAGTATCAAAGGTATGACTTATATACATCGATGGAAAGGTGAGAATTCCCCCATTACACTAGTTGAGGTGTTAAAATGTTAGAAATAAAGAGCGGGGAGAAAAAAACCAACAAAAAAGTGCGTTTTTTCCATGAGCCCGCGTTTTCTAATTTTATTGGAAAATGGACGACTTCGTCAAAAAAATTGTAATTGCACAATCGGAAGGTGGACATTCTTAGCTTTCAAATGGTGTATCATAGAGACCAATCGGATCATGTATAAATTTTTAATTGATGGTTGTTCACAAAATTTTCCCGTGATACAAAAACAGCAAAAATTTGGGATTCAATAAACAACGATTAAATGGAAATTGAAAAAAAATTAGTGTATACAAATTTCAGGGATGACAAAGGACCTTATGAGGACCCATAATCAAGAAAATTTTGAGTAAATTAGTGCAATATAAAAAAAAATAGGAACAAATTCCTTTCGAGGTCAAAATTGCCCGGGAGCAGAAAGTTTGACCGGTGTCCCGATATGACCAAAAGAGTCAAGCGTGACTCAATTCAATTCATAGCAGCAGAATTCCTCTTTCACATGAATTTTGAATCATGAGAAAATATTCATTTTTCACAAAGTTATTGAATAATTTGTCCCCCCGCTGATGTGTAAATACACGGACTGTGCTCTCCGACATACAGCACAGAAGCTCATTATTCGAGGTGCGCTTGATGCCGTTTTTCTCGAAACCCGTCAAATTTTCGAGAAAAATCATGAGAACCGTTTTTGTAGAAAATTAACTGAACTTTAAATTTTATCTAAACCAAAAATCTTTAACTGCCATATTTTAAGAGATATTGACTGAAAACCTATTTTTCTGGTGTTTTGAGGCCATTTTCTCCGCCCTCGCACGCGTTTTCATGCAGAACTTTGTCTCATGTTTAATGAGGTACCAAATGCAACTTCCAACCGGAAGATGAAAATAGGGCGTAATTAATGTTAACTTTTTACCCTTATTTACTGGAATATTTAAACGTACTTCTCATGTCATCAGTCACTTTTGGTTGAGCGTGAATTTGAAACTAATGGCATTTTCATACAAATGATTTTATCTTAGGTAATTTCAAGCAGTGAATATGTTGAAAACAATCTCCTGGGTATACAAAATATTTATATTTGTCCATTATTGGTAAATTAATAATAAAAAAATATTGAGGACTAACAACTTCTCAGTTGGCTGGAAAAAGCAATAATTGTCAACAGTAGTGGAAAATCACAAAACAGTCTAACCTATAGAAGTGAAAGTCCAATAGGATTACCTAGAATGAAAAAATGAGGTGTCAAACCCATCCACCTCGAGCGCTAGCTGCAATTGAGTTGTCGGAATAGGCAAGGCAGCTGAGGCCGAAAAACAGACTAAAGGAAGAAGAATTTCAGCAATCGCAGTGGATGGGTGCAGAACTATTTCATAACGCTTTTTTTAATGGAAGTTTGTTTTTGAATGACTAATGCCCGAATTCACTAACCATTTTTTAAAGTCAGGTAATACCTAAAACGAATTTAGGAATTCCTAAATGCAATTTACATTTTACCACCCGCTAAGTAATGCCTAAGAGTGATAATATTACGTATTTCCTATCACTTTTTTATCAATCCTGAAAGGATTGTAGGAATAGCTTTGCGAGTGAGGCCCCTTTTTGTCCCAATAACAATATATTGTGGTTCAAAATATCTGTTGCAAACTTTGTAGGATTTATAAATCTTTTCAGCGCTTAATTCCTTAAGTTTTGGATTGCGAATAAAGGCAACCCATTCATTCAACAACAAAGGGTCATGTTTGGGAAACCTATGTCGTTTTGATGCAATGTCTGTACACCCAGGAACGCAACACTTCACACCAACCATTATAAATATTATGAATTATCACACTTGATGAGACTTACAGTACCTAATTAAAACACAAATAACAGCAGCAAATGGCAAAAGGAAGCAATCTATAAAAGACAATGGTGACAACAACTATATGACAGCTTTGATTAATTTTAAAATATTTTCTTCTTTTCGTGCTAAATGCCTTAGCTGCCAGGCCTGTTTCAACAACTCAATTGCAACTAGCGCTTAAGGTGGATGGGTTTGGAACCTCATTTTTGTATTCAAGGTCATCCTATAAAGTTTCACTTCTATAGGTTAGACTGTTTTGTGGTGGAAAATAATTATTCTTATGATAGGAACATTTTTCCTTACAAACTCATGTACTATACATAACCTTGGCACGATTTCTAATCGCTTCAAATTTTTGATTGAGCTGGTTCGTTTATAAACTTGTTAGGTTCATAAAAATCTAAAAATAACTATAAGGTTGATCGCTTGATGTTTTCCACCCACTTCAATTCACGGGCTTGTTAGCTCAGTGGCTATTACATTACAGTATATAACAGTACATCATGGTACGTTACAGAAAATAATGAATATGAGAAAAAAGTTGAATAATGAAATTATAATTTATAATTCTTGAGTGACTAAACCTAACAAGGAAGGAATTACCAATATCAATTCCATTCTATACAAATTAAATATGTACTTGTACATGCAGTCAGCATGCAGCAAACATTATTTGATGTGGAATGGTTTACTTGCTTAGTCTCCCGTGTCTAAGAAAAGGAAGATCGTTCGATTCCCAGCCTGGATTGAATTTTTTTTTCGGCAAGGTCGCATATACGAATAAGGCTGCGCTTACATTGGACCGATATTTATCCAGACCCGATCCCACGTCGACTGACAACGTCAGAAGGAAAACAAACAGCTCTAGATTTAATGTAAGTGTTTACAATGGAAACGGAATTTCCCATCCGACAACTCTCGATCCGATTCGATATGACGGCCTACCAAACGTGTTTCAAACCCGTAATCGGAGTCGAACGAGTGGAGAGTTAACAAAAAAATGTTGACAAACAAATTATTACCTATTAAGACAACTTGCCAGAGAAAATCCTCGAATGTGAGATCAAGGGGACAAAAACTAGCATAGCCAGGATATTGAAATGAAGCTTTGGAAAGCTACTACATAAACGGGGTTTTGTCCCTCCAAAACAACCAAATTTGGTGAACGGAATGTGTATATCGACAAGATCGATTCAAGACTACTCACTAATGTGCACAGAATGCCACCCCAGTTGGTTAGCTAGATCGGCCATGGCGTCTAAAGTTGCCGTGTTGGACATTGCCATGCCTCGATGTTGCTAGGGCAACTGCTCGAGGAACAATGATTTGAGTATAGATCGCGCTATTCACATTAAGATTGCGAAGACGACTTAGAATCAAAGATGACTTACCGTCGATTAATACCTGTTCTTTCAATAGTGGTCTCAGTTTGGCCTTGTTCGACACCGCAAATGTTTTGATGATCCTCTCCTTAAGATTTTGGAAGATATCAGGAGGAAGGATCGCGTCAGAAATATTGTATGCACTCTTGTCGGACGTCATCGGTCGGATCGTCGGATCGGATCAGGAGGAATACGGATTCAATGTTGACTATAGCTTCGAGATTTATTTTGATTTCGGTTATATCAAGATATGTGTGAGTTATCCGTGGACGGGTGGAGGGTCAGCATTGCTAGAATATCCTCAATTAAGAGAGTTATCAAATTATACAGGGTGTCTTCAAATGACACTTACAACAATTGCATGTAAATACCTCTCGTGAGAAATTGGGCGAAATGATACAGGGATTGATAAGTCTAGCTTATTCACTTTTTGAAATACAGGATGTTGAGGTTATAAAAATTCAAATGATTCCACTCGATAACTTTGAAATGGATAGATGAATTGATTTGACATTTGGCTGGTTAATTTCAATTGTGGAAGGGCATATTTTGATGCTAAAACATGTCTCAATTCTAGATCCAGTGTTGTACATTTGAAAGAATATGTCACAACCTCCCTCCCATTTTTCTCGCCACTGGCATTTTAGACTATTTTGAATAATTTTGTATTCCTCAATGGTTTTCACGTGAAAAACGCATGATCCTCACATATAAAAAAAATATGTGGTTTTCAAGATATTTAATGTTTTCATGAAGTAATTTTGATTTGTGTGATTGTTCAACTATTTCATGCCGTGTGTGTATGCATGAATTCAAGTGTGCATATGGTAGCATTGTATGGAGGAGATTTGCTAGTCAATTTTCCTTTGATTTTCTCACTTTCTTCATTTTACTTTTATGATCATCAAAGTTTCGTAGAACTATGAGAAAATCCTTCATCTTTGAATGAACTCTTTATTTTATTTTTCCTAATGAATTTATGGTTGAAAGCTCAAGAGTAGCTAATTTTCGCCTCATCCTTGTTCATCATGAACTTATATTATAAATTTATACAGGGTGGTCCTTAAGTAATTGTACATAGGAGAACAGTAGAATCTTCACTTCAAAATATTGCTATTTAAACTAACTAGCACTTATGGAATGTTGATATTAAGAGATATACAGGGTGTTAAACATGTCATATTAATTTTCAACGCTTTTTGACGAATATGTACAAAAATTTGAGGTTGGGGGTGTTTGGATATGAGAAATCATAATTTTCCATTTATTTCGATGTATTTTGTAGAGGGCGCCACATAGTCCACGTATGCGGCATGAATGTACGAAAAACTTTTTTGCCTTTTACATTAGCACTACTTTTGTGAAAAATAACTGAAGCCTTATCATTACACATTTCATATAATCACATTTTACTGATTAACTACATGATTATTTGTTATGAAATTACGTTCGAAAAAGTTAGTTGTGTGTACGATAATTATTATTTCTAAAGATTGAAAGTATTTTTCATGTTAACTGCTACTATATTCTAATATTGTTCATCTTAATACTGGTACTAAAAAAAAATTTCATACACACAACCACATTTTTCGAACGTAATTTCATAAATAATAATCATGTAGTTGATCACTAAAATGTGATTATCTCTAAAACCGTTGAGATTTGGGTTTACTAACAAATATACCTCTTTTTTTGTTGTAATGATGTGGCGCCAATTATTTTTCACAAAAGTAGCGCTAATGTAAAATGGGAAAAAGTTTAATATCAACATTCTATTGAGGCTAGTTGGTTCAAATCGCAATATTTTGAAGTGAAGATTGTACTGTACGTCTATGTACAATTACTTAAGGACCACCCTGTATATTTCAATAATAGTTATTCATGTACCAAGGCAGTAAAGTGATTCTTTATCGGACGAGTCTGAAATTATGAGACGAGCGGAGCGAGGCGAATAACAGTCCGATAAAGACACTTCATTGACGTGGTGCTTACAAAATTTAATCGCCAACTGCTCAGAATTCAGAATATAAGAAACTGAGGTATATTCCATTGCATTTTATTATGACAAAGTGAACATCACATTATAAAACAAATCTACTTATCATTTGTTATAATTAAGTTGAAGGTACACCCTGAAACATTATAAAAGCTAATTCCTGAAGTCAAAGGAGTTCCAACAATAATTTGTTATGAATAAATCGCAAGATAACTATCATGAAGCCGTAATAGGGAGAAGCGTGACACTGACAGATGATGATTTTCGAGTAATGTCAAAGTCAAAATACCTTACCTGCCGCATATGTCACTTTACCTGCCGCACATGCAGCAGATAAAGTAAAAAAAGGTAAACTATTTGCTTACTTCCGGAAATCAATCTGATAATTGATGGCGTTACTGACAGTTGACGATAAATATAATAATATACACTATGAAAATATTCACATTATATCTGACAACAAAAATTCAACAGTTTCAGAGAAAAGTCAGAATAATTCTTATTTCGTTTGATTTGAATGAAGTTAATTGCGAAAAAATTATGAATATGCGCATGCGCCAATCGAATTTCGCTGTGAGAATAAACGTCATTACCTTTACGTGGTAGTGTTTATGGAAATGTTCAAAGATTTCCAGTGTAGGAATGTAACACTTAAAAATAATCAAATATAATTTCAAGTCTGATTCTGGTTCCAGATGATTCCATCTTATAGAGTAAAACGTAACTTGGCTTGTTTTATCAATAAAATATGCTCTGGAAGTCTATTTCTATCTTACAAAAAAAAACATTATCAGCACCAATAAAAGAAGCGCATCGTAAAAGCGGCTTTATTACAGTAGGTACTAATGATTACTCGGCGCAGTTTATTGTTGAATTTTTCATTCTCTGCTCGTTGTGTGGTCTCAAATTAAAAAGGATGACCGATAAAAGATTTTTGTATTTTCAAAAGTACAAAGGAGAATGCAAACAACTTTTTTTCAATGGTCGTTCACGTCCATTGCTGCATGGATTATGGGAACAATTTGTACGTAGAGTTTACTTGAGTTTTTGTTAAATTTGGATCGATATTTTAAATTGGTGGTATTAACGAATTGATGAGATTGGATGTATTGTGAACAATTCTGAGGTGTAAAAAGTATAATGTACGTACATAGTATAACTTGGTTAGTACCTATTTTTATTCCGAAAGTAAGTAATGAGAAATGTCCTATGAAATTATTAGGTGGAAGTGAAAAGCTGAAGTTGGGGATTAATTGATGGTAGGCTGAGGAAAGTCATAAAAATAATGAAGGGCTGAAGTAAGGAACTGTGTTATTGTTTACGAAATGTTCGATAAAGGCTAGATCTTTTGGTACACTGGGCTACGCAACTGTTATTCTGGGAACTGCTGGGATACACTATAATGGTAAATATCACGCGTAACTGATGGATAATTGTGTAAGGAGTGAGTTAGAATCTTCGAGTGGAAACACGTAGGACAACTTGAATTGAGTTTCAAGACCTAGTTATCCATGTCAGCTGAGCTAAGAGAGGGATAACAGGAATTGAGTAATATATGGAATGAACTATAAGCTGTTAAATAATAAATGGGGGGAAGTCAGAGACTTTGAATAAAACAAAAGCTTCGGGTAGTACTTTATTTAATTAATGTGTTACAACTAGTGTGAATTTGGAAAAGGCACTGTGAAAACCATACATACGATCAGGTGGAGAATCAAACACACTAGAGGGTGTTTCAAAAGTTAAATGCAATAGTCGACAAATGTTCTTCCCCCAGTTTAACGCAACAAATTGAATAGCACACAATGTTTCAAAAAGTAGTAATACATTTAGCATAGTCACTTGCGATGAAATGGTTAATAGGTTGATAGGTTAATAGGTGGCAACAAAACGAGTAAGAGAAAATAGAACTTGAAAAACTATGAACGGCAACTCCGCTGCGAATTATAATAGCGCCAGAATGGTATACCGGCAGTCTAGATAAATTTTGGGAGGATACAATTGAATTGAAGTACTTATAAACATTGTCAAACACTAAGAAGTCACTATTAACACTATTATAAACTTCACTTTCAAATTGGAATAAAAAAAAATAATGATGACATTTCTCAAGAAAGGGATAGTAAATGGAAAAAGGAGACAGGCCAACGTACTCCTCGGATGCTGAGCTCAAGACTGACTTATCACTCGCGGGGAAAAATATGTTTACATGCTCACTCATGACCGGTCTCAAATATTTTTGACGTACAGGGTTTTAGCTTCAATACTTTTGTGAGGATTTCATTATTAGAAATTCTTACAAACACTTTGGTCAATTTGCATGAGTTAGTGGTCAATTATTAGCAAAATAACTGGTCTTGATTAACATTAAAATTAAGGAGTGTAACTACTTTGAGATCCATACCCCCCAAAAAAAGGAACCACATAGTATATGCAGAGCTGTTTCTGTATCCTTTTTGCATCTTCTGCATGTAAGGTGTCCGTTGTACAGCCCTATTTTGTTTAGGTGCTCCTTTGTGGGAAAGTGTCCCGTAAGTAGCCCCGTTATGGTGCGTAGTTTGTTCCTGCTCATTGAGAGTAGTTCTTTCGCTACTTTTACTGATGGTTCCTTTATGAATTTGTTCCCATGTATTTGCCTGGTCGTACTCTTCCAGTGTTTATTGTGTTGTTCTTTCAACCACCCTTTTAACCATGACCTCGTTAAGCATCTGGGGATACCCGCAGCAGGTTCGGGTCCGTTCACCAGAGTTGACGATCCTACTCTTGCGAGTTCGTCAGCTTTTTCATTGCCTAAGATTCCTTTATGACCTGGGACCCACTCCAGTGTTACACTGTTCCGAGTCGCCAGTCTTCTAAGTTCTTCGCCGTATTCCCATACTAGCCGAGATGTCACCCTATAGCTCTGAAGTGCTTTAAGGGCGGCTTGACTGTCACTGTAGTATCGAGGTTAATTTATTGTTAAAAAAAACATCTACTTTCATATTATTCATTTCATTTGTATTCAAAAGTTTATTTCCTGAAAGATCGTAATCTGTTAAATATAATTTTCCATCATCTATTCTACTTCGTTTCCACGGGAGTTTAAGCAAAAATCCTGGAAATATCCCTTTCAATTTGTTCTGAAATGGAACGACAACAACGTTGTGTTATCATCAGTTGACAGACTGTCTGTGGCGCGAATCAATAGGCTTAATATTTGATAGATGATTGCTTATTTTTATTTTTTCAAGGAAGAGATTATTATATAAAACTTCGTGTACTTTATTCTGTCACGAGTGAGAAGATATTAGAGAACCATTCCATCAATTATAGTGTCTCAAAAGTATTATCAGCTTCAATGTTTGAACACAATAATATTTTATTTATTTGGAAATATTCAAATTCACATTATCATCAAAATAAGTGGATACCAATATATGAACTACAATTAATAGGGCAGTGTAGGGCTAGTGGGACAAGTTGTAGCTCTTTACTCGTGATTTCCGCTGCTCGGAAATGGAACATCGATCTCAAATACATGTGTTTATAAACCGTTGTTGTGATTCTGTTCGTTGTTTCCGCGTTTCCCAATTGACCAAATTTTCTTCTTATTTTTAATAGGCAGATACGCCAATGAAAACTGTAGTTAGTGCACGAGACTTCAACTCCACCATTTTCTGTTGAGAAAAATGCTAGTTCAAGGAGAGAAGCGACAATTGTTTTGTTTTTGACTTACCTGGTATGAATACATAAACTCAACAGATTCCAAAACCAAACATTCTTGAATTGAATAAATGAGGCTTTTATTTGATGAAGATCCATACTAAAAGATGGAATAAAACCATTTCATTTTTTAAATTCTTCATTATATTTGAACAACCTCAAGTTCAATTCAACTTGTGACACGTTCCGCTAAGACACCAGCTTTATCAAACGAGTGAAGGTATAATAAAACATTTTTGTTTTATATAGTGCCTAAATACGAAATGTAAGAAATATTAACAAAAATATTTGGAAACGTTTACATGGAAAGGTGCTTTCATACGGAATTCTACGGATATTAACAACAATATTGAATAAGTTTACCTGAAAATTGATTCATAACAATCATTCCTGAACTATCTTATAGGTAAATAGGTTTAATGAGAAAAAATAGTTGATATATATTCGGAAGTTGAGAAGATTACCTGAATATTTGTTACCATTCACCTCAAGAGCTTCTTGGAGATTTAATTCAATCTTATATTTAGGTTCTACATCTAATGTTCCAAAATTTGAGTCTAAAGTGTGTTGGTTGGCTAATAAATGATGTAAATAGTTAGAATTTGATGTTTTGTTATCATAATACCCAAATGTCCTTCCAACAGTGTGTTTCCAGCATTATAGTCCTCCTACACTCCAAATACTAACTTGGCTTCTGGTTCCCTTTGGAAGTTACGATCAATTTCAGTTTTAGTGGTGACGTTTCAACCGTTGTTGCCCATTGTAAGCAAATAATTTCCTCCTAACAGTGTGTCCTCTACACCAATACTCTCCTAGCAGCCGAAGCATAGGTCAACAGGAAGAGTGTAACTCAATGAATACATGTTTCTTCAATAGAGTTTTATTGAATACATTTATGGAATGAAACTTCCTTCTTTTTTTCTTCTCTTTATGTTGTAAGGAATAAAACAATGAATGAATAAATTGGGATTCTGGGTTTTATTTTCATCAAAATCTTGGCAGATGATGAGGAAGCTGAAAATATCAGAATGGTATTCAGAATTATTTGTGCCTGGATAGCTTGGAAATTTAAATTGTCTTTCTTATCAATAATTATTGAACGATTCAATTGGTGAGAATCCAAACTAAACCGCTTATAAAGATGGAAGGCTTACAAGAAATATTCGAGGAATTCAAGTGTGGCAATCAAGAGTTGAAGAAAATAAGAATGCAATTTAATTATCATTGAAGATTCCGTACCTAAGTGCACCTGGTGCAGAACTGTTTTCTAACACCATAATGTTTATTCACAGGTAAACGTTGAATCTCGGTTCATGTGATTGAATCACATATTTTTTATTTTGAAATATTGGTCTGATTTAGGGCCGGTTTTACAATAGAGATTTATACTAGGTATAGTTATTCTGGGAATAAAGTCATACCAGAATTTATACCTAGTTTAAAACTAGTTGGTTTTACGATGCTTTTTTACACCTGTATAGCAATTATTACTCCAAGAATTGCTATACCGGTGTAAAAAAGCATCGTAAAACCAACTAGTTTCATTCTAGGTATACATTCTGGTATAACGTTATTCCCAGAATAACTATACCTAGTATAAATCTGTCTTGTAAAACCGTCCCTAAGTGACTGTCTCAGATATTGACATGAATCGGTTTCATAAACTGAATTCAGTTTGCGTTGCATTCTATACGTTTGAAGTCAGATCTCAAAAATTGAATTTATTTGGGAGAGTCGTGTTGAACCAATTAATTCGACAACATGTTAATTATAATATCTCCAATGCTGCAAACTTACTATCTCACTCAAATTTCCTGAGTCAGGTGTGTATTCTTGACAACGTCAAATAAAAGAGCGATTCACTCTCAACGTGTCACAAACTCAATTCCCATCTGGAATATTAACAAAATTTGAATTGCTTGCATAATTCTCCCGCAAATTGATACAAGACATCGAGGAAGTCTTAGATTAAAATTAAATGCCAACCAGTACCTTACTCGAGAATCGTCGACAGCTAACAAATCTCCAGCTGTCACTTACAATCATAATTAACTTGCTAATTCTCGAGTAGATGTCAGTGAGATGATGTATATCAGTGGAGGAGTGTGCACTTACAAAAGAAACATTAAAGGAACATCCTGCGCGTTACCACACTCAATGCTTGGAGTACAATGCGTATATACCCGGATTAGTAGCTTTGTCATCGTTAGGTCTGTTTTTGATCGAAACGAGCCTGCTTCACTTGTTCCCTGTCTACACAGTGAAAATGCCAAAAAATGTATATTTTCCAAAACTACACATACAAGGAATAACTGATAATGGAATGTATGTATGTAGGTAGGTTTATAGATTAGGCAGTGGTTCTCCCTAAGGAGGTGTGTTATCACCCCTTCTGTGGGCTATCCCAGGATGAGAACCAAAGGCATGTATTTCTTTGGATAAACCGATGATTTTGAGATTATTGCAAGAGGCAAATTCGCAGGTACAGTCTTGGAGCGGACACAGAATGTCCTGAACATAATCAACAAGTAGTGTGAAAAGGAGAAACCTATTGTAATCCATCAAAACGACAAAAGTTGCTTTCACCAAAAATAAGGTAGGTACTACTAAGAGAACTGAAGTCACCAGTATGGAAATTCCACTAACACAAAAAGTAAAATACGTGGGAGTCATATTCTACTACTTGTTGATATGGAATCAAAAGGTACGATAGCTCTCAATCTGTGCAGAAGAATGTGCGGGAAGGAAAAACAAAACAACCAAAAATGATCATATGGCAATATACTAGAGTCACCAGACCCATGATAGCGTATGGCTCAGTGGAATGGTGGAGCCTGGGGTGATCCAAAAAACCCAAACAACATCTGCACTGAAAGTCTTCCTGAACCTGCCGCTACTTCATGTGTATATAGAAGGCGAACACTAATAGTTTTACCAGAGGGCGAGCACGCAGCAAGCAAGATGTATAACCAGCTTTATGAAAAGCTGGAAATCGACGTGATGATTCCCAAGTATATCGGGAATAACTTCAAAACAGGTCATGAGCAAGTCATAACAGGCAGATATATAATTCTTGTTATTGAAGCATCGAAGTTTACTGCAACTTTTGCATGTCTTGCAGTATGGAATGGATTTTCCCTCAAATAATCAGTTAATGCTCCGTCTTGCTCCGCTGTGGTTATAAATGGTCTTCTAGTTCCTCTTTTTCTGCTAACAGTTTGATCGTTATCCCACCTTTTTTTAATGTTTAGAATCGTGGTTCTACTTCAATTTAACTCTTGTGCAAGTCGTCTAACGGACCAACCATCCTCTATTTTGGAAATGATTCGAATTTTATCGAATTCACTTAAATGTGCTGGCCACAAAACAGTCTAACCTATAGGAGTGAAAGTTTATAGGATGACCTTGAATACAAAAATGAGGTTTCAAA
>CAJUYG010001825.1:35787-50558 GCA_910591675.1 Galerucella calmariensis | reverse complement strand
ATACCTGTCACACTGTCCGTAAATTTTTGAATATGTAACTGCTGATCATAATTCAAGCGCTCGGGATGGGTGAACATTACCAGCTAGGGTTAAGCAAGTGTATACTTGAGATGATAATAATAATAAAAAGAAAAACTATATTATACCTATTAGAGAAATACACCAAATAAAAAACTACATACCAGAGTGCATACGATCGATTTTTTTGTTGTGAGTTTTTTCAATCTGATATAAAAGAATGTTCTGTTCAGTTCGATGCCGAGGGACAATTGATAATTAATAACTAGTTGAAACGGGTATTACATTTATGAGTATTTGGATGGGATGAAACTTTGTTCATTAAATAATATGATGGTTGTCCAGTTTCAATAAATTTATGGGATAAGCTGGCCGAATTGTCTCCTGGCCATTTGACGATGTTGATATTATATTATGAGGACGCACCAAATTTCAAATGATAAAGATAATACACATATAGCTCGAATACTATTTGTGGAATATATGAACGGAATAAACCTGAATCTTATTACATTCATCGGTGAAAATAAGCATTGATTAATAGCTATCAAAACATATAGTCGACAGAAGCAAACAAGAGCCCCGGTAAACATGCGAACTGAAAGAAGGCCACCGCAAGCAGCCAATCAGAAACAAATGTTCAGGATTTTAATTAGTAATTATTGTGAACATAGTCGAGAAAATATGACCGAATGATTTTATTGGTATACATCAATTTCTGTGGCTGTGTTGTTTAGTGTGAGGATCTGATTTTTGGACAATTCCGTTAACCAGATATATTTTTGGGTCGAATAACTTTTTTTTCGTTCTACTGAAAGCATATGTTAAACGTCTATTGTATTTTGGGATTCTTAATATTAACTAGGGACGAGAATTTTTATTCAGACAACACACGGTGTCCTTTCAATAATTATTACAAATTGTGATAATTTGAATTGAAAATTTGGCCAATTTCCATTTTTGCATGGGTACCACTGGAATACATTCTATTTGATAACAGCTGTCATTCCAAATCAGCTTTAATTTTCCCATTATTTGCTCCATAAATTACAGAACAATCCGTCTTTATCAAGACATTCATTTCTGGAATTTGTTATATCGTGAGGAGAAAGTTAACAACGTTGTTGATTGAATGATGGTATATAATAAATAACTGATGGGTTTGAATGAAGCGAACGGGGTGGAGTTGAAGTAGAACAGCATATACATATTTGAGAAATCACACAGCATGCATTAATACTACAATAACTGGACTCTAAAACATTTGCTCTATTTCGAGCACTCAAAAACGCGCGTGTTTTAAAGCTCCAATATCCACTTATACTTTAATATACTAATTCACTAGTTCAGTATTCAGTGACGATTCTTCAATATTTCGTGAGTGAAGATATGGCTAGCGAAGGTTTTGTAAAATCATGAATTGATAACTTGCCCAAAGTGCTTCATGAATTTAAGTCAAACAGCTGCTTTAATGCAGAGAAAATAATAGGAGTTGAAGCATTATTGTAAGTACGATTTAAACTATGTATTATATAATATATACCAACCATATTTCGATGTGTGGTCGTAAGAAAATAATGTTTTTATGGCTAATTCCTAGACATATAGGTACATCATCTCAAACCAGAAGTGTACTTACATTAAAATGGTCTTCACAAAAAAAGTAGTAGTATTTGTCGAAGTATCGTCTTTGTCTCGACGCATAGCTTGCAACCATAATGCCCTTCTCTCAAGTGTATTTCTGCTTGCGCCACCAGGTAAAGTAACAAATATTTTGTCTGGAGTTTCAATAGGTAGACGTTGATTTACACTATGAAACAATGCAATACTGGAATACAAAGTTTTTTTCGGATGTATCCATTTTTGAAGCTTTCAGAAACAAATTAGGTCACAAGAGCTCAGAGCTTGATACACGAATAAGAACGTAAACAAATGACGTCACTCCATGGGGCAGCCATCTTTATGACGTAAACCGCGTTTTGGCGGACTCCCAAATTTTATAATTCTTAAAGTCGTTTTGAAAGTAAAGTTTATATTTTTTTGAAAAAATAGACATACAAGGTGTTAGGAGACCTGCGTCAATTCCCACCAATAGCAAAATTTATGCTTGTACCCTATTGCGCTATAGACTGGCAAAGTTACTTTGATTATTGTTTATTCTCATAACTTAACTCAAAAACATGGAAGATAAAAAGTACGTTGCTAGAGATTATCTAAATCCAATTCAATCACCATAAAATTGGAACATTCCAAAAAATGAAATATTCGGCGAATCTACGTCGTGAGTTCAAGGATATTCAGGTGATTGTACTGTTTTTTCTGTATAGTTTATTTACAAAAAAAAGACGATGATATTGTAAAACAAAATACTGTGATGCTGCCAAGCTGTAGTTTTTTCCTTCACTTAACGGAAACTAAAAAAGTCAATCTGATGTTAGATTAACAGTTCTTAATAATAATGAATAAAAAAAATAGCGAATTCTATTACTTACGTCTCTTACATCAGTAAACGGGAGAAGCAGGCCCCCATTTCAGCATTCCCGTTTAAATAGCTTAACAAAGATGTTATACCATTGACATTCAATGTTCAGCTGCTTCGGCAATTTATCAACTACACACTGCCGATTTGCCTAAATATTCACTCATGAAAATAACTTTTTTTTATCTTGAAGAAACAATGAATTTAAAAGCACCAAAAATACTTGTAAATATCAGACGATGATCGAATGTCAATAAACGTCAAAACAAACTGGGGAATTCTACCACTTGATCTGACCATGATCTGATAACGTCTTGAAGTTTCGCAAATCCGTTATCTGTAAATTGTCTTGGCTGTTGAGGATAAATATTATTTACTGCTAGTGGATTAATATTTATCCTGTTAAGCAGGAAAGTAACTGAAAATGACATCATCGTCTTCTTATCGTGAAAATCTATATTCCAAATATCAATAATTGTAGCCCCAAAAAGTTTCTAGTGGGTTGGAAAAGCGAATATTGTGTGATCGTAGCAAAAATCTTGTGTTTAAATCAAGCATAAAGCTTTTTGCCACTTTTTTCACTCTGAATACGTGAATATCTGTATACAGATCATACTTTTTAGTCTCTTTATTAAGTACCTATATTTAAAAATTTGTTATTGAAACCGTCCATCCAAATGCAACACTTGTGATGAATCTATGGACCCATATTCCAGTTCTCTCACCATTTTAATCACTACAGAAAGTTTATATGCCATTCGTTTCAATTGATTTTACTTTCTAGCAAAATGTATCGCTTGCATTATTGGGAAAAACTACGATTTCCCGAGAAATCTGCCTAGCATTACAATTTTTACAAATCTATTAACAAATTGTCAATCTCATTTTCCAATTATACAGAATTTTCCAATCATATTTTGTACAATAACAATTTCTGAGATCAATTACGAAGTTTATTTCCACAAAAGATTCCATTAAGCTCATCCAATCATAAATAAACCAAAATGACATAAACAAATAAACTAAGGACTCCCAAGAACGGCGCATGACCGGCCCTTACACCTCCTGAAAATTGTGATAAGAGCTATAGCGTTTCTGGACTCCCGTTTTCAGTTGATTCTGGCTGGTGGAACGTGAAACCTACGCGAGAGCTTTCCCGGGCTGCGTTCGAGCGTATTTTCTAGATTTGTACTTCACAGGAATTTTATAACGATATTTTTTTGGAAAGCTGCTGATTCAGTTCGGAAGAAAATTGGGATCGGTTCATTGCCACTATTCAATATATTATTAAATTAGTTGGTATTTTGTACCAACTAGCAGAATAAAACCACTTGTTAGCTAAGTGATTTATGTGAATTACGTGGAAAGATTACGAAGTAGATTTTTTTCATTCTGGAAACTTCGATCATGATTTGAATTATTTTCTCATCAGTGGGATGCTTTATAATAAATGACAAGTTATTGATATGTGGATTGTTGAGTGTTTTTAAAATACAGTGATGGTTGCAGCGACTTGGAGCCCTTATTGGGGTGTTTTGATTCTCATCTTACTTGGATGTTGTGAAACTTTGATTGCATTTCAAGGTTAGTGATCATTCTCGTGATTAATCAGTGAACCAATATTATATTACATAACCCCATTGTGAATGTGAGTTGCCATATCAACCACGGAATACATCATTCCAGTATATCTTATTTGTGTAGTCCTATTATTCACTGAATGAAAAAAGATTCATTCCACTCATTCCTCTATCTCTCAAATCTAGTATTCATTATCTTATTTTAATGTGTAGGTGATCCCAGTGATTTTTACTTCTTGTCTTTTTTCTATTTTTTCCCTGATAGTTTACCGTGTGCCTTGACTTGGCTGATAAGGTTCATTGAAGAATACAATAGAGAGCCCATGCTCTGACAATCGTCAAAAACGATCGCCGATAAGTTGATCAGAGTTGGCTTTAGTATAGTTATTTTCCTAACAAGTGCGGAAAGTGATACATTCCCGCACGCGACTCCAGTTGACCCGGACGACGCGGAGCTGAGATCGGGCAAGAGGTCAAGGGCAGGAAAGACACTTCACGCATGAATTAGGAACTTTTTTTTGTCTACGACCGTATATGCGAAAAATATATCATCCCATTTTTCAAAAATTATTTCATTTCAACATACATAATATACGAAGCTCTAACTAAAAACTACTAATTATTATACCTACTTAAATATAAATATTAAAAACACAAATTGTTGCTTTCTGTAAATTAAATGAAATTTCCAGTCCAGTGGAGTTATTTGATGTTAACTAGTGAGTAGATGACGTCGATGAGGATAGCATTGGCTGCAGGTCGCATAAAGATGACGATCACGGTGACTGCAACGGTTTTAAGTCATTTGTAGATGAAAGACTTTTATTTGATATATTTCGTGAATATTTATTCACCTGTTGTAACAATAGTTTTGACTTACGAAGTAAAAAACTATTTAATAAGGTCGAAATTTGCATAACTCCACTTTCAAAACTAACATGCGTGCGGGAAAATGGGTAAAAAAAAAGCACGGTTGTAGAAGAAAGTATTATTGAGCATTACATTATTGTTCAGTATCACTTCCCTGAGATCATATTTATCGATATTAATAAGTCACACATTTTCTATGAGTAGAGCTGTAATGGCACCGTACGTATACAATTAATAGTAGGTTCATTTGTTGTCGGCGCTTTGAAGTCATGCTTGTGAAAACACGCCGAAATACGGTCGCTGAAAAACACTTTCACCGTATATACAAGGATGGAGATGGACTTTTGGATGGAGTGTTTGTTACTGGGGCTGATGAAAACGTAGGTACATTAGCAGTTAACTTCCTCAAAAAACAATGCTGTTCAGCCACTGTTCATTTTAGTCTTGAATGGAAGAGATCAAATTATGAGGGAAAAACTGGAATCATTGATGAGGTTAACTTTGACGGGATTACATAAATAAAATATTTGTAATTGGTGAAAAATGTACCTATCATTATCCAGCTAATAACAAACATAATTAAATGAATTGAGATGAATTCACATGTATACCTTATATAAATGAAAGAAAATATGATCAGCTATTTGAAATCGTTGAACATTGTCGTAATGATATACATAAGAATCAGTTTTGGATATGAGAACAATGCTAGGCAATTGCTTTTTGTGAAAAAATTTAACTAAACTTATGAATGGAGCAATAGTTACGGATTATGTGATTTTTGTTGTTTTGTACCTTGTTCTTTCGAATAGGAGATTTTCACAAAGATAAGTGAATGATCATGATTTTTAGAAAGATCTCAACTGCTGCCATACAGAATTGTGGAGATAGTCCTCCTTTCTGTGACATTTGAGATTGTTTTTCTCATACAGGGTGTACCCATCTTACGACAAACTTCGGTATATGGGTTAATTTATGAAATATCAAAAAATGTTATTAACAAAAATAGTAGATGTACTGAAGGTCCATCTCTAGATGGGGTATTGGACAAGGCGTCACAGTCTGTACTTACGCTTTAAAGTCCGTCTCAAATCGAATGGATTCATTCACGTTCTTGTAGTTCTCTTTAGCTACAAAACTCTGGTGGAATACATCAATATTCATTAATATTCACGAAAATCTGACTTTATGGATTGATATTTGTTTTTTTTTCTTCTGTATTTCTAGTATAAACCAGTGTTATGTAGGTAATATATCTTTAGTATCCCGTTATCATAGAAAAAATATACTAATATAGGTACTTGTTATTATCAAAGTATTACTTTCCGTTGTCAATAGGTACACAAAATACAATTTTCACAAAATTCATTATTGATTGAGCTGCTACGACTGAATTTCAAATGAAACTTCAATTTTTTCCATTGTCAGAATCTAATAAAGGTAATTTTTCATATTTTGTTTTTGAAAACAATGTTTTGTTTGCACAGCTCAACTTTTTGAGTACGCTAAAATGTTCAATCACGATGAAAACGTCAGATCGATTTTACGTGTCCACACAAGTATTACTATATCGAGAAATAAAAAGAGCAGCTCATCGTATTTGTTTTTTGCTTGCAAATACAATAAAAGCCACGTTCAGAATTATAAAAAAATACTCCACATATTATCTATAAATCATGCACTGCTGTATATTTTTTATTGAATATCATTTGTTTCCCCTTATTTTCACCCTTATGTTAATTTTCTCACAAAAAGCTCTACAAAAGTGCTCGTTGTGAAGTAACAGTGATATGCATAATTCTTCATAATCCACATAAAAATTTGATGCAACAGTTCCAAGTGCCAGTGAATTAGTAGGAGTTTTAATGAAACTGGTGAATTTGAAAGTTTCGAATGATGAGATTTCCACATCAAAATGTGATTGAAAATATTTAATTAGATTTGGAAATAAACTTGTCAACTGAATTATCTAGTAAATTCAAATACACAAGATCATTAAAGTCTCCCTCCATAAAAAAAGGGCCAATAATTTTGTCGCACATTATCGCAGCCCATATACCTACCACATTCAGTTCTTGTAGATATTGCGTATAAGATCCACGCATCCTACGAGAACTGTTACGTGATCTGGATATTTGTCTAGTACCCAACAGTAGACAAACATTTGTTTCTAGTTGATGCAGCTTTTCTGCGCCCTGATTTAGATAAATATTTCACTGAACTAACTTTTTCACCAATTCACTGACAGAAAGTAGATCTTGTTATGGGATTTCGGTTAGGATATAGATGATATAAGTTAATATACGTTTCTTGTTGTCTTCTACGCATATCACCTAACATCATTAGAATCTCAATTCAGTCTTCTTCAGATATACGATACACTGTGACTTTCAATAAACACCAACAATATTATTCTATTAAAACTTTCAAATTGGT
Source organism: Galerucella calmariensis (assembly GCA_910591675.1). Lineage (NCBI taxonomy): Eukaryota > Metazoa > Arthropoda > Insecta > Coleoptera > Chrysomelidae > Galerucella > Galerucella calmariensis. The sequence continues at coordinate 43,175 of CAJUYG010001825.1, read as the reverse complement.
ATTGTAGCAGGCACAACCATCGATCCAAATCCAAATATAAATGTAGTAGGTATTTCAAGTTCGGTGGAGGCAATGTAAATATAGCTATAACTTCGAAATTAAGGTAGGTAGTTAGGTTTAAAGAACATTACATGCTCAATATTCAGTACTATTTAAGTATTTCTGCAGGCGACAAATATACAGTATGATTCAATTGAAGTAACGAAGTTCATCATTATTCGGAAGAAAGGAGAGATCTGGCAACAATGCAATACCACCATAATATCGGCCATCACACAAGATCTTTGCACTTCGAAATACATTAAAATCTTGTAATTCATTAACAAAATAATTAATGCGTTCCATACTTAAGACATACCACTCATTAAAGTCAGTTGAGGAATACTTACTTCTGGTGAATTAAATTCCGAAGGAGTTATTTTGACCCGACAAACAAGCTCAAAATCATATATGTGGCGATCAAAAATATGATAGAATTGAACTTGAAAATTCAATTCCAGGAAATCTCAACACAACACAATCTGTAGTCGATCTTATGATTTTCGAATACATGAGTTATTGCTTAATTCTTCAAGTTATCCGGAAATCCGAGATCGATCTCTGTGAAATTTAAAAATAACTTCAAGAACTTGAGAAGATAATAGCTCGAATTTTATTGAAGTTTCACCAATAATGCCTCTCGGCAGTTATTGTGGCAAGTATACCTTTTATACTTAATAACATACAAAAAATGAGTATAGAACTGAAAACGCATTCAAATACAATATAACCAAGGAGAAGAGTTGTGAATGCAAACATACAATTATTATTTTATTGAATGATCAAATGTTGTATCTTTTCGTCTTTTCGGTTTCTTGGACAAAGAAGACAATCGGTGAAACATCCGATAATTATTTTTCCTCCCATCCCTATAGAAAGTACACACTATTCTTCCTGGAGCGGAGACGCAGATTATTAGTTGCTCCCAATTTATTCATCTATTGAAAACCTGGAGAAGATTTACAGCCTGAACACATGGGTAGTGAAGTTTATAATTAGTTAAAGTTTTAAAACTGATATAGTCTAACATCTAATTATGTTGGAAGGTCATGATCAAAACCACATAAATTATTATATCGGGATAGTTGAGATGGATTCGCTCAAACTGCGTACAACGAATCTGTCAGAATTAGTCATTGAATTCAAATTATTTGCCACCCACAGGATATTGCCAAGTGGTGAAAAACCTGCATTTGTTGAAGGTAAGTGAGCATAGGGACAGTATGGGATATCATGGTATATATACACTGTGTTATTTATAATATGCGACATTCCTGTACAAAACTGTCAAACGCGAGCTTTCTTTTTTATCAAATTGCGTTCCTACTGAATAAAAACAGATTTGGAAAGGTCGTTAAAAAATAAGCTCAAATGCCCCTTTAATTCTCCTAAATTTGCTTCGGTTTAACACAAAAATGGATATTTATGTTTAAAAAAGTCGAATTTCACTTTCATACAACTTTCTAATACTTTAAACCTCCTAGGGAATAGCCAGCAGGGTGGGGGCACGGAAAATTTGGAAGGTAAAGCTGGAGTATGGCGGTTCGATTCGCCGGTGTGGTGAAATTTTTTTCTTTTGGTTCTAAGCTCTTTTTCACAATTTTTGCCAAAAAGCATGAAATTTAAAATGTTATTTGTTCCAAAAATGTATTGACTTACTTGACCGATGCAAATTCTGACTTCGATCTATAGTCATACACATATATTTAATAGTTTTTTTCGCGCGATCGATCTTTTTTGTTTATTTACAGCATCGGTTATTAGGACGGTAGGTTGTGTTTACTGGTTTCTAAGTCTAACACGTCGGTAAGTGATTTACTTACCGTTCAGACGTCGGTAAGTGAATTACTTACCGACATCTTAGTCCTTCATACATTTAAGTGGTCCTAAATAATATATTACTTCATTCATTAAACAAAGGGAACAAAAAAATGAGATTTATATTTTTTTAATGAACAGAGTAATATAAAAAGTCACTTTTGACATTTCACTCATTTCGAAGAAATTTAAATTATTTCATTTGGAATTTATTTCAATGCGATCGCGCAAAAAATGGTATAAGCATTGGAACCAAATTGTTGTTGATTGACGTTGAGCGCCAATGAAACAAAAGGTCGTTCTTATTTGGAATATGATAGAAGTACATTTTCGTGTAACACCAGCTTTCAGAATTAGTATATTTCATTTTCATATACATTTTCAGACAATTCCTCAAATTTATGATTAGATATATTAAGAAAATTCACTCAACCGCACTGACAAACCCTCATTCGAATCTCGTACTCCTCGTATCTTCAAATAAAAAATGATGTCACGCACTACTCTCATCAAGTCCATGATCCAATGGATCATTATAAATTTTTGTCAAAACTTCCGAATAAAAAAATTCTATCTCAATAAGTTTGCATCCATCTATTTCACCACGAACAATTTACTCAAATGTAGACAACAAGAGAAAAATGAGCAGACACACCGGTTTCAATGCTCCCGGAAATTTTCTATTTTCTCGCATACACAAGAACGTCACAAAGGGGACAAACTACAATGCACCAATTTGTTTTAAATAGAAGCGGTGTTGAAGAAAGGCCACGTACAAAATTTTAAGTATAAATAAAAACAATGTGGATCAGGTGGAACACAATTTATTTAATTGAGGATAAAACTTTTATTCACATTATTTTCATCATATTAACGCAATTACGAATTGTTATCAAAGTTCAAGAAAAAAAAAAAGCAGCGAAATATCAATACTTCCGGATTAGATTTGCTCAATTACACTGTGTCCCTTAACACTGACTTATTGGTATTTTTCAAAAACACATGGGTTTTTAATAGCACAAATGCCTGATAAGGCCCGAAAGTCCCTCTTAGTCCGTCAACAATCAATCCTATGGTTTCAACTTTTCTCAGCTTGGCTGGTGTTAGTCAGCTTATCACAAATTCACAAATGGATGATAAAGACGAGCAATCAAAAGGGATGCCTCAACATGAGAATCTGTAAATCCAGCACCATTTTCCCCCGCACCAGTTCATGAAACGGCGTCACCAAATAGTGAATCTCTTCAACAACCAAGTCTCACGCATGTTTACCGAATGTTTCCCACTTCCGTCTCCGTCTCCTTGCTAGATAATCTGCATGTTATTCCAAAAACTCCGATCATAGTTCGATATCGGTTGAATATGATGATCGCGATTGGAATGGGATTCTTACTTCCAAAGTTTGAGTGAATGCTTTTCATATACAATCCTAATAATACGATATGATGATATTTACTATTGAGTTGGTTGTCAGGTGTCTGCTTTATTTCCGTACCATATATTTCATTTACATCTTGATATGTTGATATTCTGATCTAGTGTGGAACGATTCAACCAAGGTGTCTATTCTGTAATATTTCGTTCAGCAAAGGTTTCGTTCACAAAGTGTGAACAATACGTTAATTCTGTATCTCTTACGTTGACCACTTTCTAATGTTAACGATAGTTGGACGTTTTCAAATGGATATAGTAGAGCAAAAAATGACATCGTTTTCAGATTTTTGAATTACATTATACTTAAGTGATGAAGATCGTAGCTAATATCCATTCTATATAAATACATATTCGTTAATGTTTTCAAAATCTACAATACTATATTACTCAATATACTGCACAAACCTATAAATGTGAATAATAAAGGACTGTGATAGTTTTTTTACGTTTTTCATGCCAATATTCTTACCAACTTTGGAATAGGCTGCAAAGTGACAACGTTGTTCAACTTTCCACTGCAATTTGAGGTAATGGCTCTTTGCTATGGTTATGTAGATAAAGGAAAAGCTTAGCTGAGGAATTAACGTTTATATGTCAATGAGTTGAGGTTACGAATTTCTTACTTGGAAATATTCCATCAATATGGAAGGATAAATAGATATTTCTTTTCGACTATTAAATAACAACACCATACCTTCGATCAATTACCATAATTTTCAGAAATAATTAATCTTATCACAAAAATAGACAAACTTTCATACCCAAAGTGATGTTTCTGGCTGTCGTTCATGAACGGCGATTTTTAACGATATTCGTACATCAACGGCATCGTACATACATATAGAATAGAAGTAGGTAAAAGATGATTCGCTTTGAGAGGTGTGCTCACATCACATATATCCTTTCACATGTAAACAAGTCCTGAACAGTTCAGAACATCCAGGTTATTGCCTTAAAACAAAGTGTGCTCTTATATCTAGCCAGCTGAAAGATCGTAGGCATATACAGTATTTGCCGTGTCTGTGTCTGTTGAATGGTTAGTGGTGAGATTTTTTGGTCCATTCCTTCAGGTCCCTAATCGATATCTCTAATTGATTATTGGGGGAATGTCGTATGGTTACTCAATTTGTTTTTAAACTTGAACATAACTTCACGATATCCCTGTGTTTACTGGGACTATCTTATCGGGATTGATAATATTAGTTTAACTCTATTTTGCTCAATGTGACACACTTTGTAGTATAATCTTGAAAATATTGTCAGGACCCTCGTTCCAATTATGATGTGAGAATTAAGATGATACCACACTATGTTTCGTTGAAAATCATCAAATTTATTTATTTTTGTATATTCACGAATTCCAGAGTTTGGATAAAATAATTATTTGTTGTAATTAAATGGTTTGAGTACGCCTTTGTACTCATAGAACCCTCTCTTCAAGTTGATAGACATTGTGTCGTGGCGGATTGTCCTCCAAACAGTTTTTCTTCTCAACTGTATACGAAAATTAGCGTAAAGGAGAATGGTAAGATTAAAATTACCATCCTTAAATTGAATACTGTGTCGCATTGAGGTAAGGCCCCTTTTATGCGGAACATAATAAAAAGTTTTCTGGGTACATTCTGAACAAAGAGCTATTTGCTGAGTGTATGTTGGGATACCTTCTACGCGATGCCTTTATGCAAATAAATCGAATCAATAGAGAATTTGTAAACAGAAAACTTGCCACAGTTTCATCAAATAACTTCAGGCAATCTTGTATAGTTCAAAAAAAGGAATTGTATCAAATTACTAAAGAAAATACTTATGATGAGAATGAACCTGAAATATCGATTTTAACTCAGATGTCAGCTGCAGTGAGTGAGACACAAAAACAAGATGATTCAATTATAAAAAGATTCTCAAGTTCCGTGCGAGATTTCTGATCACTAAAATATTGTTACAGAGGGAGAAACTAGAGATAGTTTCCCACGTATAATTTCAGTTGATCCCATTGAAGTTATAATAATCATGGCTTCGATTTGAGAACAAACACAAATTGTTTTGTTTTGCTTAATCACTTTGTCTGACACCGTTGACTTTCGAATGTTTTGAATTTTTTTTATTTGGTTATTATACCGTCAGAGATTCTGCCAAACCCACTGGTGTTGAGAATTTCTATTGAGCTCAGCCTCCATAGACTCGGGGTATCGGTTTTACGTCTTCTCCGAGAGATGTGCTCATTGGTATGATGCCTACCAGCTGTGATATGCTACTCCGCTGCAGGTTGTACGACGGTGTTTCCCAATGGTCACTCATCCAAGTTCTAACCGCGCTTGACACTGCTTCTCTGTAAATATCACATCAGTGGAGTTCCATTACAGTGATGGGTCGACGTTCTGCAACTTATTTTCTACCTCTAACGCGACGCGGAGCCTTGTATGAAACACCATATGCGTGTTATCGTGCTTTATCAAATTATGTAGTCGATCCGGCCAAACCTAGCAGTTGACATTCTCTCCTAGTTTATGGTGGTATATCCCTGAAAAGCTAGAGAAAAACAGTGTCACATATCATTCACTTTTCAAACTAAATAAACCCCTCACATTCTCCCTCATTTATCTTCACTCATACTCATTAAATTTTCTTTCAGTGAAAAGTTTTTATACTGATAGACGCCTAATGCGACGTGACAGTTCGTAACCGTGTAAATGGTAATGAACAATTCGTAATATGGCGACACATAAAAACCAAATTTTATTGGAATTGCAATTGTCTGTTACCATTTGTGAGGGGAACAATATGTTATGAATTCTGTTGCGACATATCAATGGATACAGCTGCCTTATAATGAGTTTGGCTTTCCGTTTTCATATTCAATTTGAGCAAAGTACTCGTAGTAGATTGCATCAAGTATCCCAAATATTTTACTATCACTTTTGGTTTGATAATATCATTTCAGATATCCAATCTATTGAATTGATAAATCATCTTGAATGATTCCACCGAAGTTACAAGCTTCATCATGATATGTTATAACAACAATAAAAGAACGAGAACCGAATGTAACCAGAGGAGCCTTATTCTCAAATCTGCAAGGGTTAGCCAGACATTAATTATTCTGGCGGTACTTTAGAATAGAACTACTTAATTTTCACACCTCATTGAAATCTATAATAGCTCCAACTGAATTTGCACAGAAAGACTCATCATTTCTTACCAAAGTGCTTTTATTGGGGAGAAGACTACTTAAAATCTTACTTCAAATGTGATGATATTGCCATAAATTCATTTGAACCCTTTTTTGTCATGGTATGCTTCTACATTTTTCTACATTTTTTTCTAAAATAGACTTCAATTAGTGATGACTTTTTCTAAGCCTATTGAAGGAAATTGACAAATAGAAACAATATATACATCTAAAAAACCTGCATTGTATGACCTAAATATAAATTTTTCAGTTTCTCTGTGCCATGTGGTCCTTGAAACACATCTACCTACTGCTTGCAATGCTTTTTACACACTACACTACTCCAGAATACACATAGCTGACCATAAGTAGCACGACCGATTTAACAAATTTATGTTTTCAGTTCTCGTTTGTTATGGTCTGATTATTTCGTTTTTCTAGCGTACAGGCATTTAGGGACCATTAAATTACCTTCGTTTCATATTCATGAGCAAACAATATTTCAAACACTGAGATTTGCATGTTTTTAAATTTCCCAATTTCAAAGTCCTGTTATCCCATTTTTAGTCAAGTTTGATTAACACTAATCAAATTTTGTCATAAATAACTTCAATGGGACGGAGCTTTAGTTCGTGAGCATTATTATAAGAAAAAACAGTCCTTTAAGATATAAAAAAAAATTATTACTGATACAAGAGTCAGTCACGAGTACTGACAAAAGGAGAGAGATCACGAATAAATTAATCCCTTTTCAAAATTTCATCGTAGGTCCATGATATAGAAATTTTCATGAAATATAAATTGAGAAGTTCCATCGTATGGTTACAGGTGTCAGTTGGGCCATCAACACTCCAATTTTACTTCTATCAAAAATTGCTCGGCACAGATAAAATCACATTAGTATAATATTGATTTTGAAAAGATTACA
>CAJUYG010001825.1:0-20787 GCA_910591675.1 Galerucella calmariensis | reverse complement strand
AGCATCACTTATCTTTGTCACCTGTCCCCTTATTTTGTTCGAAACATGTGAAATCTAGGCCAGTGGGATGAGCAGACTATTAGATAGCACCATTCTTCCAAAATAACCGGAACTACGACACACTCAGTTGCGGAAAAAGCCAAACTTGGAATTTTATTTGTATTTCTCCAGTACATCAGCAGTTGCTATAGCCTTTCGTACACTTCCCTAGATATTTGGGGCAAAATATTTCGTACTGCATTCTCCGGTTCCCCCGATATGTGTGTGGGAGTCGGGAGTCTTCCAAATCGCTGATATCAGATATTTTGATAATATGATTATCGAAGTTTAGCTATTCTATGGAAAATTTAAAGCCGACTGAATTTGACGAATGAAAAAATTAAATATAAATCCAAGACAAACGTCAAATGCACAGGATGCTTGATTGGAAATTAATGGGTTTCTATTGAATAAAAATCGTATCGTTATGGAAAAAAGGTAGAACGTGTCGCGGGACACTCGGCAGGAACTTTAGTTCCTTTTAAGCAAAAATTATGTAATACATTTGACGTTATAGATGAACAATTTGCATATGCTTCGGTGGCTGAGTAGTAATCAATCCAGACTCTCACGCGGTAGACCCGGGTTCGATTCCCCGTAAAGAAGTTTTTTTTTTATTGTTAATTTTATTTTTAAATAATTATTCTGCTTGATATTAATAACGACAACAGGTAGTCGTTTGAAATATTTAGCAGAATATTCATTATTATGGATAATGGTACGGGACCCTCCATGAGGGAGTCCTACTGGCAACATCTACTAACAACAGCATCGTATATTTAAAAAGGGAAACCGTAGTATTATACAAATTGAACATTCAAGAACTGAACGTTTACCACAAAAAAATTAGTGGAAACATAAAATTGAATTGTAAAATTTTTAATTTGAAGTTATATTACAGTTTATAGAAATTTTTATGTTCTAGATTTTTTCTTAAGTGGGTCCTAGAAAAAATACGCTGCTCGACTCGTGTGGTTTGTCCATATCGCACTTGAACGATTAGGCACTCCGCCTTCGGAGTCGTGATCAAACTTCGTTCTCGTGCGATATGGCCATCGTATCCACACTAGCTGCACAAACTACAAATTCTTCCAAAATATGCCCTTTTACATTTAAAAACAGCCTGCCAAATGTCAAATCAATTTATCCATCCATTTTAAAGTTATCGAATAAAAACAATCAAGTTTTCAAAATTTCAACACCCTGTATTTCGAAAAGTAAATGTGCTAGACCCCTTAATCCTCATATCATTTTGTCCAATTTTACGAGAGGAATCTACATATGAACGTTGTAATTACCCTTAACGTTCGAGATGCTTACCATTTTTTGCGCGATCGTATTGAAATAAATTCCGAATAAAATAATTTAAATTTCTTCGAAATGAACAAAAAAGATCAATCGCGCAAAAAAATGATGGAAATAATAGTAAAAATTTATCCGAACAAATTCAAGTAGATCACCAGCACTGCGAATACCAGCTTTGCATTGAATTTAAATATAGCGTCGGTGGTTCAGTGGTAGAATGCTCGCCTTCCACGCGGGCGGCCCGGTTTCGAATCCCGGCCGGAGCATATGAATCGCTGCTTCGTAAACGAGAGAGAGACTAAGGAGAGAGCACAAGCACGCAATCAAGGCACACAACGAAGCAACGTAACATAACGTAGCGTAACGTAACGAGTAACGATCAGATCTTTGCGTCGCGACCCCTGGTCGCTCAAACATAACCTGACGTAAAGAACTAAAGTTCCAAAAATATATCATAATGGGTATTAAAATAAAACCAGTTAGGTCCCCTGTAACAATCGCGAAGAAGAATTCATTTTTGCATTAAGAGAATTGTTCACACACCATTCGGCAAGAGCGCTAGATTTCGATCCTCCGTGCTGCTTCAATTGGAGAATACCTTCACCTGCATATATATCCTTCTGGATGTGGTAAGCTCAAATAATGTGCAATTAGCGATGGACTTTTCGAGAAAATGTTCATAACAATTGCTTGTTTTGTACATTTTGTCATATCTACTTATATGTTAAAAATAAATGGTTAGTGATTGCGTCTTCATTCATTGATTCAAAAAATGTTATTTGCTTAGAATATTCACTAATATCTACGTTATCATTGATGAAATTGTTTTTTAGTTGATAATCGATGAATCATAATGTAAAAAACATGAATTTGTTAGACCTTCCTTCAAAAATCTGAAAGCACCCGCACTGTGAAGCAATAAAAATTTTTCTGGCTCCACCATTTCATGAAAGTGCCATATAATATAATTATTGCAATTTTTGTGATTTTTTTGGAAGTACATATTATTTCAAACTCGGAGAGTCTTCACTATTCATAATATCCATAATATAATAATAATAGGAGCAACTTCTAAATTATGTGAAACAAATTGAATTGTTGATGAAACTATAACGTCAAATCAGTTCATATTATGTCACATGTCATCAATTCATATGTTGTCAAACTCAAAGGTTGCTTGAATTTTTTTCGGTGGAGGTATGGACAAATTGCAACAATCAACTTTTTCAACTGCGCAAGCGCACATAGCGAAGCGAATGCAGTTGATATTTAAGGGCTGCTATAGCGTTTCCTGTATGTGTGACATACAATTGTTTTTTAATAGCAAATAAATGAGAAAATGGGAAAATATAACAAGAGCCTTTGACAAACACTGACGTTTAATTTTAAAGTACTTAAGTGACAGATGGTGGAGAACTTCAAAAATTGTGGCGTTGAGTATTTTATTCACAACCATATATGTAGACTATCATTACTTACGTCATTGAAGATTGGAAAGTGTCATATTACACACCTTTACTTCTCGCCGTCACTTCCGCTCTCTAAAATAATGTGATCGTTACCTAATTCCATCTAATTCAGATAAATATTTTTATATTTAAAATATAACACATTGATAAATATTATAATACCTATTTCTGGAGGAGTACAATCCATCAATTCTCTCGACAGTAATGAAACTCTTCCCACTTCGGTGAGTAATATACTATTCCGCCCTTGTGCTAATAAACAATACATTCCGCACTACTTTTGGCGTTAATATGATTGATTTTTCGCCAAGGTAGGCAAAAATAGTATATGAAGAAATATGGCCGTATGTGAAGCTTACCAGGTTTAGTACAACCCGATAGCTGTAAAGGAACATCCCAGTCGTATATCTTACGCCAGAATTCACGGAATAAATCGCAACTTTTTAATCAAATTTTAAATAATCACGACATCCATATTAATATCTTGGAAATACCAGCTCCAACATCAGCTGCTACTTCTGCTCCAAGTAGTTTCATACCAAAGTGAAGCCCCGATGATTTTCAATGACATAGATCAACAAGTACATCGCGGACCAAGTGAAATGCCTTCTATTTTCCTTCGAACTGTTATACAATGCGGTCTATATGTATGGAATAAATTCAATTTTAGCGTTATTATGTACCTACTATGTGAAAAAACCTGAACCAGGTCGATTTCTATTTATTCTCAAATTCACAATTTTCAGTATGAAAATATTATCCTCCCCCAACAGTCCCTTTGAATTATAAGCACCTCCTCGAAAATCTTAAATAAGAAAGGGGGTCGTGTGGCATCTTGTTCAAAATGGATTTCAGTCCTATGATCAGCAGCATAATGTTTTTTTGAACTCGGTGCAATCAGAGAAAATTAATTTTTCAGATTTGGAATTTGGATAATGTCTCTAGCACAAAACTTTACGTAGAATGAAAATAATGTCGCATCATATTAGGAATGTATTTTTCAATGTACTTTACAATTGTTGTATGGAATTATAGGCTGGGGAGGAGTTCACGATAACTTTCTGAATGACGTTCATGTTGTGCAAAAATGGGTTTTACGTATACTATATAAGAAAAATATTCACTTTTCCAGTACCTAATTCTTTATATGAGGACTTGGAAGTTTTTGACCTGAGACAATTATTCTTCTTTAAAATAATACAATTTATAAAAACATACAAAATTGTTATGATATCACATGAACATCAATACGATACACGATGAGTAAGGCACATTTTTTTATTTTCCTCGGAGTGAGAAATCTATAGGTCAACGATCGTGTAACTATCTTGCGCCAAGAATGTACATTTTAGTACCTGAAGAAATAAGAAATGTACCATCTTATACTGCATTTAAGAAACATCTTAAAAATTGGATTTTCCAGAAAGGCAGGGAAGCATTTAATTTCATCATTAATAATAGCGTATTGTCAGCCCGGATGTTGTTTCGAAGTTGTTTTGATTATTTGGTGTATTTATTCACGATTACAACCGCTCCCATTTATGACACCTTTCCCCAATGATTGCAAGGATTTCTAACATCACAATGTGAAGTGTTTTCAAGTGTATAAAAACGGATCCACGTTTCTTGCCTTTGTTCATTTTTTATGTTCTGAATCATATGTCCTTTTTAAATATTTGTTTGTTTTACTTCTTTTATTTTTGTTTTGGAATTATTGTTGTATTTTATATCGTTGTATTGTAGGTAAGTAATTTTATTTAAAGTTAATTATATGTATTTTACCACGTACAAGCTGTTTAAAACATCTGTGTAGATTATGTTTATTTTCTTTAAATTATGTATTGTGATTCTATTTTTCAAGAATAAACATTATTATTATTATTATTATTAAATTGAAGGTTAAGAATGACCACCATTCACTTTTCAATAACTGAGGCGATTGTGGAATTCTCGTATCACATTTTGTATGACCTCATGCGTTATTTTGTTTATTTCTTCCGTTATCCTAACTTTTAAATCAGCAATATTGTCTGGTCCATTGAAATATACTTCAAGAAAAAATCAGGTATTTTCGTATGTCTTCTACTAAACATCAGGAGAAAATCTTTAAAGTTATTAAAATATTAGTGAAAAAGTCGAATAAACAATTGATATAAATTTAGTGGGCTGATGTAATTTAGATATTTGAAGTTACTAAAAGTCAGTATAATCTTTGTGCGCGTATTAATAGTTATTCATGTACCAATGGGTATAAATAGATGTTTATGCCCTGAGGGCGACGTCTTACGAAGCCGAGGGACTCTGGCCCGAGGGTTTGTAAGTCGCCCGGGGGTATAGGTACACATCTGTTTATGCCTGCGGTACATACAAACTTTTATGTCATACTAGTTCGTTATTGCAATCCAATCTCAATACAAATCAGTGTTTTAGAAAATCCGGTTTTAATTGATAGGTGAATGTTAACAAACGTAAATGACAATAAATTTTATATGTGTCAAAGTCAAAATGAACGAAGATTTTGGAATTCCTGACGAAATTATTGAAAAAGCAAAGAAAGCAACTGTAAATCTGTTGCCAAAAAAGTCTAAAGAAGCTTACGACATGGTTAGACAAAAAATAATTTCCCATTATGCCCGCGCGGGCCATAAAGTGAACTTTATGCCCGCACGGGCATGAAGTACTACATGATTGTCCGAGACTTGATAAATAGACGTTCAAGCTATGATTGTTTGTAAAATTTTCAATAGTAAATACCCCGGTCAATACGTTGCGCAGTCTACAGTTAGCAATATTGGAAAAAAGTTTCTTGAAATTGGACATGTGAAAAATATTGAGAAACTTGATGGGAATGTTCAATAATTCATCGATGAAAAGATTTAAATGTACTTCTAGAGATTTAGGAGTATCCAGATAAGACAACTGGAGAACTCGCCGCCCTTGCAAAGTTCAGTTGGTTCAGGAGTTAAATGAAGATGATCCTGATAGAACACAAGAATTTTGTGGATTGATAATGGACAAAATGAACGCAGATTTTCAGTGCATAAACAAAATAGTTTTGTCTAATGAAGCGACGTTTCATTCAAATGGAACGGTGAACAAACAGAACTGTCCATATTGGTGCAGATAAAATCCTCAATAGATGTGTGAGGCTCACACTCAATATACTATAAAAGTGAACGCTTGGGCTGGTATCATTAAGTGACATAGTCAAGTGATTATCCAAGTTTGTAGATCAAAGATGGTCCCATAAGAGTGGTAATCTTCATTAGAACTAAGTTGACGAACAAACAGATGTTCCTTTCCAGTCTCGAATTTGAGGACAGAGCAGACAAACGTGAGTAGTGAAGAAGATGTCGTTAATGTTTTTTTTCGAATCTTTTAATTCAATTATAAAGCTGCAAATTGAGTGACGAGTAAAAGATGGGAAAATATTATTAAATGGTGGGAGTGCTCTTGTTGAACTACCAACACAATTAAAAATTGTTTATTGAAAACAACTATCATTGTTTATTGAAAACAATTATCTCGGGGTTAGGCGATTGACTGTTTTTAATGTTAATCTTCTCTGAAAATGTGAATCACAGTGAACAAAATATAAAAAACAGATTTTCGGACAATGGTATTTGTGAAATTTTTTACCGCTGTTCAAAAAGTATCAAAATGAAGACAGTTATTTGTACCATATTTTTATTGGCTTTAGTCATGTGTGCTTTGAGCTCACGGATTGTTGAGAAAGATAAAGGTACGTCAAATTATTTTTAATTGTCTGTGAAAATTCTTTTGTTATAGGTACTGTAGAAATTCAAATGACCTGTCAAATGAAGCTATGATTTTTCTATATCGAAAAAACAGTTAGCTGCTGCGCTTTATTCCTGTTCCTTCCAGAACTTGATCTAATCGGCTTAAATTGTTGGTACAGTTTCTCTTGATATGGATAGTGCATGGTATGACTAATGTAGATTGAAAAAACTTATCGGTCCAAAAGACACGTCGCTCTGAAGCGATTGGTGTCAACCTTTTTGTGGTTTGTGGTTTTGTATCTGAATATTTTTTTGGACGATATATTATATGGAGTGAAGTATTTGAAGGAATAAGAAGGATAAGGTGGCTGCTAACCGTGCGCAGCGTTTGTTTTTTTGTTTGTTCAATATCCAAAGTCGAAAATGTTTGTTCACATACACATTGATCCAAATGGGTAACAGTACCTGAGAGTTATATCATGCAAAATTGGAAAATTTGCTGTAGGTACAAATCCACAATGTACTTCGTTCTGTATTTGTTATCGGACCACTTTCTTTGTGGTCCCAAGTCCCAAGAACTGGTTTCGATCTAACATATGTCGTTGCTGAACCTCTTCTCGCTATTTCATCAGCTTGTTCATTCTCCGAAGTATCGTTATGTTCCGGAACTCACACTAATCACTCTTAGATTGGCAGTACATTTAGTTTTCTCTGGCTTTCCTTGACCAGCCTGGATGTAAAGCTTTTTCAGGAGGCCATTGAGGCGACAGTGTCCTGAGAATGTAGTTTGGCTCTGGCTTAGACATTCATTTCTTTAAACCTGACTGTAGTCTTTCAGAAGTATATTTGATTGTCTCAGCCCTACTAGATCTTTCCGATAATATTCTCCTTTTTTGGCAGTCACTAAATTAATAATCCAATCATTTCCACCAATTCCCACATTCCAGCGAAATGAGTTGATAACTCATCGATAAGCTTCTTGTGGTCCCAAGAACTACCAAATTCCAAGAATATATCAACTGTGAACTTCCATATCTATGGTACATATATGGTAGATCTCCATGGAAAAGCTCCCAGATTCTTGGCTTTAGTTCAAAGTTAGTGGGTTTTGGTTGCTAGGTTGAATTATATCGTGATCTATTTACTGGGCTGGCCACCACTACTTCAAAGTATTTACCGAATCAAAAGACTTGTTGGAAAATTTCTATCAGAATACCCGAACAATTTTATCGTGCTTGTTGGAATTATCCATATTTGTATTCTTGATAAATTGTTGTATCTAGTACCTAACGTTTGAGGGAATACAATATCATTATCATCATCAATTTATTAAATATTTTTGCAATGTACAGGAACATTTATTTTTGAACCAAATTATTTCAAATTATTATTAGCAGAATATATTGATTATCACAGCATTAGATAAGACATTCAAGCTGAATTGACACAACCTTATTCACTTGAGTTGATTATATTTTTCCATGGATTATTAATTCTGTCGGGACGAACAAGAGAAGTTAGATACTTCAAAACTACTATCACATTCTATTTATTTTCATTGTATGTTTTTTCATCATATTTTCAAAAGTTGACATCCACATCGTAGTTAAAAGAGCCACTTACGACGTTCTGAGTATTGAAGCTGGTGGTGTCAAGCTGAACGATGCAGCCTGTGCTGTCCATTGCCTTTCTCTAGGGAATAAAGGCGGTTGGTGTCATGATCACAAAGTTTGTAATTGTAGGAACTAACCGTATATATTATATAATAAAAATTTATGTATATGAAAAATTCAATTTAATTTTGCAACCACACGAGTAGGGACCATTTTGTTACCTACCTACCACGAAGAGATTTGTGAAAGTAAAATGACCAATGAATGAGTTTCACGAAACTAGTCCATCGCTTTGATTGGAACCGAGTAATTTTGCAATGGAAATCATGGTCGTCGTCCAAAATGAATTACATAGTCGCATAGTTTTTTGTCAACAGAAGCACTCCTGTTAAATTTGCTTTCAATTCTGTCAACGCACTCTTAACAAGCTATAATGATGACCCAAATTTCATTGGGAAAATGTCTTTATGTTTTTCGATGAACCGACTTGTGTATATTGTATCATTATTGTATATTGTTGTGACATTCGCTACGAACTGAAAGATCTAGTGAGCGGACTCACTCCTACTTAGCTATTGACAATCTCAGAGACTGGTTGCTCCTTCAGGCACATTTCCCTGATGAATTTAAGAATACGTATTTTTCTTGCTCCCCTTTTCTGAGCTTGAGGCGACAGTATCCCGTTAGGGCTCCCCACTTTTAGTGCAGTTCAACTCCGACTTGTGCACTTATTTGTAGTAGTAACCCAGAAATATCTTTGATTGCCTTATGCACGTTTGCACCGTTCACTTTAAGATATTCTCAAAATTCAGTAATCCTAAAAAGAATAGCTTGCGTAGCACCGCTTTATAAGTATTCCAAAAATTAGCTAAGGATGACTAATACTAAGCTCCTGACTCAAGGTATTCTTGAAGTTAAGAGCAGCTTACGAAAGGCGTACTGAAATTCCAAACGGTGCGAACAAGATCTTTCCAATGGTCTGATATCCTATTCTCCCGGCTTTCCTATTACATTAGAGTTGATGCAACGAAATGGTTCCGTGCCCCAAAAGGGTGCTTGAGTCTCCCTTTTTTTAGTTCATTTTCCATTTCATTCCGCTATTCCATTCCAATGAGTTCACAGTGGAGTTTTCAATTGGCGAAGCAGGTATTACTAAGAACAACAAAATCGGCATTCCCTTAGAGAGACATTTTCATCCTAGTTAAGTAAGGATGGAACTTCACCTTATTCCCCATTCGTTGTTATCAATTATTATACGTGACATTTCCTTGATTATGGATTGGCGAAGAAAGTCTTTAGCTCATGCGTTTACGTATGTTGGATTTATACAGGGAACGAACTTTGGAGGAATTTGAAGTTGTGAAGACCTCCACTAAACAAATTATAGAATGCATTGAAGTAAAAGGGGGTCACGTGGAACATTTAATTTGCACTTGCTTTTTTCATAAATTGTTCTCAATTCTTATCTATCGTCGAAATAAAACCTCACATCATAAGTTTTTTCACGGGTATAATATGTCTCCTTGTATAAACCACGCTCTATAATGAATGTATTCGTTTCAGTAACAATACATATTATTGTGTACATAGAAATCGTTATGCCTAGTTCAGGTCGGCATTTAACGACGACTACCTGAAAATGGGAAATTGCTAAACATTGTGCAAAATTCTTAAATTAGAAGAACGTAAATTTGCAAAAACTAATTTCAACTTGCAAACGAGCTAATTTGGCATGTCAGGAAAAGATAAGTGTGATCTGGAAGCAAAATGGGATACAATTATGTTCCGAGGAACGAACACGACAAAACGTGTACAACGGAAATAATGCAATAACTTTTATAAACCAGCGGTAAAACTCAACTCTCCTTTTAGTTCAATTTTTGTTTTGTTAAACTTTCAAGAAATTACGAGTTTAATTCCATTTCCTTAAAAATGTATGGTTTTATTTCAAGGAATGGCGATTTCATTTCTCACAAGTTATATTGTTAAATCTAATTGAAATCTTCGCACATACTGAATGAACTACAAAATTGGGAAAAACATATTCGCTTCAGTCGTTTCATTCCAATCATCACTAAGATCACGTCTTTACTAGGAGGAGAAAACTGTAAGTTGAAATCTATTCATTATTTCTCGAATAATTAGCCAACTTCAGTATATATACTAATGTTCTGGGGCAATAGAACGTGAGTTTGCATTTCGGAGCCCATAAAACAGGTAGGACAACTTGGTGATTGTTAACCTATGCTTCAGCAAAGGAGTAAATATATAGGGCGCGGCCGATAAATTGTCGGTTGGACGGATTTCGTGACTTGAGGTGAATGAAGACTGACATTTGTATAATCTAAACAGAGATTGAAACCTTGTAAATCACCTTAATCCAGCGTTTCCCAACCTGGGAGGAGTCACAAAATTACGTGGGTTGAAAATTTATTCACAGAAATATAAACAAAATAGTTATTCACGTAATTAGTGAAATATGGAAATTATTAACGACGAGGCCGTAGGCCAAGTCGTGTAATCTCATGAGTGCGTTAATAATTCCTATCCTACGTATTACGAACAAAATTTTATCTACAACTGTTTATTAGTATCATTAACAGTATATATCATAAGATTTTATGGAAAAAAACTTAAATACAACGTATGGCTATTAATATTCACTGCAAACATGATGTAGATCAAATTTTGGGACCATAGCAGCAAAGACAAACAAAGCTGTGGAAATTGAAAAAATTAGTTATGTCATCAAGTTGTCAGAGTTGGATGAACAAAAATCTATGAAAATAAGTTCAAGCGAAAACAATCTCCCTTCGGATATTGAATATGCAGCTTTCTGTGTTATTTTACACATTCAAATCTGATATCAATATTTAATCTACGACCACGTTCGAAATTGGTCTTTTACTATAACCAAACCAACATAGGTTGAAAAGCGTGTGTAAATGAACAACTCTTTTTATATGGAACTTTCATTATAACACCCAAAAGCGTGCGTGAATGACCAATGCTTTTTAAATAGGGTTTTCATTTCAACACTCTTTTTTAGCTACGTAATGATCGAGTGGCCTTGAATTTAGTATAAACTTTTGTGTTGTCAATGTGTGAATTTTACAGAAGTGTCAGACATAGTGAAGAATATTTTTTGGTTTATTTAAAATTTCAATTACTCCTCTTTTAAATGGAAGAGCCTCGAGAAGAATGCATTTCTTCAGATTGCACACCACCTGAAATTAGAATTCGTTGTGTATATAAAATATATTTGTTAATATAAATTTTATTTTAATGTTTTTACCCCTTGCTATGGATCCCCTATTTCTCAGGGTGTAGGGTAGGTTCAAAATTAGGCACTGAATACAAATAATTATAATTAAAACTCATTCACGTTTTATCATTCAACGGTTTTACATAACAATCAATTGTTCGGTGGAACGCCAAGGCGCTACCACACTCAACAGTCCTGCTTCCTTTACGTTTGAGAGCTGACTGACTCTCACTGTTCACTGTTTGCGCAAGACCGCTCCAGCCCCGCACACCCCGCACTGCACTATACCGCACGTGACACAGTTATGACGTTTACACCCTTCAGAGTACATTTATTCATTTTTTATCCATGTGGTCGTAGATCAAGTTTTGTATGACACTTGTGCGTGAAGTACTTTTGCACACTCGTTGCGAAAAAGGCACTCACTACGCTCGTGCCCTGCATTTTCGCAACTCGTGCGCAAAAGTTTAACTTCACGCACTTGTATCATGAATAACTATTCTCTACACCCACATGTATATTATCCATTTTCTGCACAGTTTACAGAATGGAAATGTAGGCCACACCGGTTAACTGAACGGATATGATTTCATATACATCCTAGGACGTATATGAAATCCACCAATCAGCAATCACGTTTAGTTCCCGTCACTCATCTTTTTTTTTAATTTAAAAGAAACGTCAAAATAACTCAAAAAAGTCTCTCCTAGAAGCACTGGATTGAAAATATTTATTCACAAAAATAAACTTTAATAAAATAATCCGTACGAATCAACAACAAATACCTACTGAGAACTGGGTATTTGAGGGGACGTCAGGTTTTATAAAATGTTATACATGTGACGTTATAGATAAAGCATCAGCATATGCATCAGTGGTCGAGTAGTAAACATACCAGACTCTCACGCGATAGACCAGGGTTCAATCCCCCGCGAAGGAGTTCTTTTTTAATTGTTAATTTTATTTTTGAATAATGGGCTCATTTACATATTTTTTTTTATTTTAGCATTAGGAAAAGCTCATCATTTTTAGGCTCTGTGTAAAAAATTAGACGTCAGCGAGACTTCTAAGTCGCCTAAAAAAATTATAAACATTAAACAGCGCTCCTCTCCGAATTTCAGGCGTGACGTTATCGCATATGAAATCTCTCGTTCAGAGAGCGGTAACCGCGCCGATCGTTTTTCTGTTAAATTACTGCTTAGCTAGTAACAGTATTTTGCTTGCTTATATGCATATTATTTTTTATTATACGTTTTAGCAAACTCTAAACAGTGTTATGTTTGTGAAATAAAAACGTTTAGAAATAATTCAAACTATTCGACACAATAGACCAGAACCAGAGTAAAGAAGCTATAAATAGTGTGCGATTTCAGAATGTAAGAGTATTACGATTAAAACATCTAAACAAACATTTATTTCTATTAATAAGGATGCAAGAAAACGGAAGCAATGGCAGAAAAGCATAAAAATACTCGAAGCATTTACTGATAAGTCAACATACCTACTTTGTTTGTGTATTTTTAGGATTCCATTTTTCTTCAATCAGAATCGTTATAAATTACCTTATAAAATACGTTGTGAATCCATATTGAGAGGGTTATTGAAAACCACACGCTTGTATTAATCTAAATTTTTTTAAATACGTAGATAATATTGCTCTTATAGCTTGTGGTGTTATTAATGTTCAAAATTATTCAATAGAATAATGGGTCAGTTCTTCACAAATTAAATTTTATTATATACTACTTCTTTCCAAAAAACAGGTAATCTTCTCAGTAGATCATCAACAAAACGACGTATATTATATGTTTAAAAAAAATTATTTCATTTGATTCAAAGTCCGTATCAGCTCTAACAAATATCGCTTTTTTTACCAGTGAGGTGCATGTGCATTTGAATCTGATGTAAACATTTGGAAATAATATTACCTGCTTCATCTAAATAAATGTCTCTTGTTCTTTCCAACATTGGTGATTTTATTTCCACTACACAATCATCGTGAATAGCATTTGGAGAAGCTCCTTTAATTGGGCAGTCTGCAGTTTAAAAAATTGCGTTATCTCCGTAGCTTTGTTCACCAGACCAGGGATAGAATAAAACATCTGAAATCACCCTGTATATCATTTAAGAGAGCATGTATTTATGAAAATATTGACATTTCCAATCATTCTGGCCGGAAAACAGCCAGAAACGATGTGTCACATAGTATAAAATTATAATTTACGTGTTTTTTTTAAATCTTCATAATCATTAGCAAGTCCACTTCTGGACTTAATGAGTCTGCTTTTTCAAAATTACGTCCACACATTTTATTTCATTCACACAAAATTTTGTAGGTAATTCAAAATACGCGAGGCACGTTACAGGCAGAAGTGTTAGTTAGTGCACTTAACTTTCATATGCGATGACGTCACGTCATAGTCTTCGCCCCGCTCTCGGTATGCTTGTTTAATTGATTGTATTAGGAGAACGATATATTCTATTGACATGAAATTTTCAGAATCATATTTTTATCTTTAGTACTTTGTTTTACGACGGTTGAAAATGATTTCAAAATTTTAGTAAACGAGCCCATTATTCTGCTCAATATTGATAGCGACATCAATGAGACACTTATTAGAATATTCATTATTATAGATATTGGAAAGGTACCGTAGCATTATACAAATTGTACATTCAAGAACTGTACGTTTACCACAAGAAATCAGTGGAAACATAAAATTGAATTGGTAAAATTATGAATGAAATTTTTGAAAATTTTCAATTTGAAGTTATAATAGGTACAGATTATTTAAATGTTTATTTCTAGATTTTTCTTGAGTGGGTCGTAGCAAAAATATACTGTTCGAATCGTGTGGATTGTCCATATCACATTCGAACGATTGAGCACTCCGCCTACGGCGTCGTGTTCAAACTTTGTCCTCGTGCGAAATGGCCATCATATCCACACTAGTTGTACAAACTACTATTTCTTGATTCTTATTATCGCACTAGTGCGGTAATATACGTCATTATGACTCTGAAAATAGTGTCAAATCGTACCCGTTACATAACAGTTGTAAATAAAATACATTTTCAAACTAATACACTATTTAGGTGTATATTGAAAATATGATTGTATCTCACTTATCTATACTTACTAACAAATACCAAATGAAAATAACAATAAACTCATAAGTACTGCAGTTACAACCGTCACTAGCGCAATATTAGAAGACTCATTTCTTTGGAAACCAGAGCCTCTCTGTGGATGATGCAGTGGGTCCAGACACATTGCGGAGATTTTTGTTTAACAAGTGCTAGTACACTTTGGAATCTTCCATACATTGCACGGTGCATATTCCTATGCAATTCTTCCATTCTATGATCGCCTCATTGATAAAATCATTTGAAATATCAAACAAAGCGAGTGGTGCTGCTTTGAGTTCTATGGGTTTGCAGAAAAGTAGCTCTTCTACTGCCGACATACCATATCAAAATCAGATATCGGCAATTAAATGAGCGTCTCTATTGCTATCTGTTGCCTCGTCAAGCTGAATCGAAAACAATTTGTAATGCCTAGAGTCCAGGGATAAGGATTGGGATCTAAATTTTAAACGTATAATATTCGTCGTAATTTAGTATTATACGAAAAAAAAAGGTATGGGGAGCGCGAATTGAAATTGAAAATTAGGCCCCGACTACTGAAAGGTTGTAAAACGCTGCCTTAATAATTAAATTTCCATTATCTGGAGCTCCCTGGATTAAATTCCCATTTTTTCCTCCGCTGAAATCTCATAGTATTCCTGTGCCCTATAATAATAAGAAGGTTTCCTATCGCATCAAGTTATAAGAATACCATTCTTTATTCCATTTATCCAAATTTTTTTTGGCTAACCACTCATCCCTTGTCCCACGCATATACTTATATTTTGTGTTATCTTTGATTGCTTCTTTTGTTTTTGTTTCTCAATGAGATAACCTGAATCCTCACATTTTATTTATTGTGACAATTTTATGTCTGAGGCATAGGTGATGTAAGTTATAAGTACTTCACTTAATGAGTCTATCATAAAATTTTATAATAGGCTCCTTAATAATAGTAGGATACCAGGGTAATGGAAATTGCCACTCTTTTTGGCTTTGTTGAGTTATACGAAAAAAAAAAATACAATACTTCATTATATTGCAAATACAACAACCAAGATCTAAAAAAATGTGACTTTTGATAACCTGGAAATAATC
This sequence comes from Galerucella calmariensis, assembly GCA_910591675.1. NCBI lineage: Eukaryota > Metazoa > Arthropoda > Insecta > Coleoptera > Chrysomelidae > Galerucella > Galerucella calmariensis. The sequence goes on along the minus strand of CAJUYG010001825.1, from coordinate 5,132 downwards.
TGATATCAACCTCAACTCTACTTGTATTTTAAGAGAGTAAAATGCGAGTAGGTATTTAAAAAAATATTTCTTTTCAGGTACCCTATGTTTTTGATTTTCACTGTTTATTTTGTTCATGCCTTTTCTTTGTAGTGCTCCCAAAAAGTAACAAAGGGAAATCATAAATTTGGCAGTTCTAGGAAACCCGTGAAACTAAATTAAACTATAACTACCGAGCGCATAGTTTGTATATTCAGTAATCTAGAGGTCAAGCACTTGAGATATAAACTATTCCTTGGAGAATGTGATTTACAGTGTTTTATTTCAAAAGTGAATCCCATGAACTGTTTTATTGAACAGTAAATATAAAAGTGGACTTGAAGAATATGTTATTAGTTACATTCTCACAATAGTTAAATAAGTATTAAGATGAATACTGCTTTCTTTAGCATATTTTTGTTGACTTTAGCTGTATGTGCTATAAGTTCTCCAATTGGTTCTGTTAAAGAACCAGATGTTTCACTAGAGGAGCCCGAAATTCCACAAAGAGGTAAGGACTTATAAAATTTCATCATACTCTGTACACTTGTCATGTTGAGGTATCCTGAAAGATAACAAAAAAAGTTGTTCAGAAAAATAACAGCAAACTATAAGCTTCATATTTAAAAATTCGTGACAATGTTCCATAACTCGGTGCCAGATCAAAGTTATGGTTATTTTAAATAGAACACCCTTTATTGTACTGTGGAACTGGAATCCGTTTTCCTTTTCCATCACAACGATATAAGGTTGTAATATCTTATACAGGGTATATACATTATCGAAAAGTATAATGACCATACTTCTACTTTCATCTAGCATTTCCTATACCAAAAATAACAATAGTTTAATAATAATTTTGAATAATTACATTTCTCCAAGAACAATCCGATTATACAAGGCGCTAACTTGTTACGATTTATACGGAGAGTTGGGTATGACTTTTTGAATACCCTATATAACATATCACAAACTTGTATTGTTTTGATGTGGAGGTGAAGCGAATTCCAGATGCACAGTGAAATATAGGGTGTTTTATTTGAAAAACCAAAACTTTTATCTGGCATAGAAATATTGAAATCTCTGGAACATGGGATCTAATTTTGAAATATAAAAAGCTTGAAGCCATCTAAAACTTGTATGCATAACTTTTTTGGGTATCTATTAAAATAGACCTACTGAGCATTATCACACTAAGCGATCACCCTGTATATTGGCTTTGTTTGTGAGCTACACATCTCGGAGTGTTAATCTTTCCTACGAGTCTTCATTATTGAAACGAATGTAGCTATCAGGGACCAGAGTGTTATAGATGGACTTCATTTTTTTTTGTAGTTTCAGATGCTGATAGTCATCTTAGAGTGAAAAGATTCACTTGTGACGTTTTAAGTGTTGAAGCTAAAGGAGTCAAATTAAACGATGCCGCTTGTGCTATACATTGCTTAACCCTTGGAAAAAGGGGAGGATGGTGCGACAATCACAGAGTTTGTAATTGCAGAAAATAAGCTCGTAAATATAATCATCAAATGTTACGAACATTGATAGGAATATATGATTTTTATACTATAGACTCTAAATGTGTTTTTTATCCCCACCAAAACATTATTTTTCACTATCAACAAAAAACTATGGGAAGCTACTAAGCTTATAATATATTCACAAAATTAACGGAAATACTCATTAAATACTACGGAATGCTGTAATGCTACTGTAGACAAAATCATTCATTAATGACCCCTATAATTTCCTATTAATAAACGATTGTGGTATACTTGGACAACCAAACATACAATAATAATAATATTTGTAAAAATATCCCAAAGTTGAATTATAGTATGGAGTGCTTTTAGTTTTGGCTTATCTATCTTTCTCATTTTATTATTCTATAAAAGTTTAATGATTATTAGTGTTAAAACATAGAAGAAAACAAAAAAGAATTTTAGCCAAACGAAAACATGATTTGTTTTTGACAGTACTTACCTATAAAACAACTGTATATTTCAAGTTTTTGGATATTAAGAGAAAATTTTACAGCTGTAAATTTGACGAAAAAGAGTCATTAACAATCTCAAACATCAACATTGGAATATCTTGATTGTTTATGCTCTTGTTGGTTAAGAAACTATTTATAAGGACTTGTCATATTGAAATTTATGGAAGATATACTTTGTGTTCATAGGTTCTAATATCGCAATTGTGGTGTGGATGGAAATTATTTCCAATGTAAATAAGTCAAGCTAGTGGTAAAATCAATTATTCAAGTGGGACAATGGTATGTATGTATTTTAAGTGACATTCACTGAGACCTAAAACCTCCATTGTGCCCCTTACTTCCACTTATTTTCTGAGGAGAGTCTCAGAGACTAGTAGCTCCTTTAGTCCTATTTCTGGAAGAATTTCAGGATATCTGAGGAACTTAGGAAAATTCTATTCAGTAATCTCCCAGGTACTGTGCCCAAGAATCCTAAATTGCTGTGCAATTCGCAAGTATAGGGATGGAGGACAATGATAGCGAGTGTGAGTGATCTTTTTTCGCATCACAGCATTATGCCGTAAGGATTGCTTACAATGGACAATTTTTCCCCAATGATGTCGTTTTCAAGTTCTCCCGGGTCTCTTGGAATGATTGCCTATTTAATATTCAACATCATTCAAGAGCTGCTGCATCGGATTTAGAATCTTGTGTTTCTATGTGAACAGCAGGAAAATTTTGTTTTGTACCAAATATCTCGAGATCAATGATATAATTCATTGGAATACTAACTATTGAAGTATTCAATACAAAATATAATGACTGTAATGGAAAATTCGAATAAGCTGTATTAACATATCAATTATGCTTAAATTGCATTTTTATTATTGAAATATATCAAAACTTATTTAAAATATTCTGGAATTGGAATGATTTGATTAATTGTATGATATAATATGGATTTTAAATACTAGTACGGGATGGAATATGACAAACATTTTATAGTCAAACTGCCTCAACCGCTGACGGTTATTCTGTTAGGATGTGGAGCACTAGACATAATTGTTATTCTGTTCGGATGTAGAGCACTAGACATAATTGATTTATACTCACAGATATATCCATTATGCAATATCGTTTTTTAACGAATGTTATTTTTCCAATTTATTTCACAGCTTCCAAATTCTACTCACTTTTTAATTTTGGAAAGGGACTCCAAGTTGATTCAATTTACACTGACTTTTCCAAGGCTTTTGACAGAGTTAACTATAAGCTTCTGGTATATAAACTTGATTCACATGATATTATATGGAACCCCAGTAATTGAATACCTTCTCAAATGTCAGAACTCCACAGGTACGAGTAAATAATTTTTCCCACGATCACATAGGAAAGTGACATATATCGCACTGTCTAGTTCTATGGAAAGTGGCCTTTATTCATACGCGCACAGAAAAAAAGGTAGAACGTGTCGCGGGACACACGGTAGGAACTTTAGTTCCTTTTAAGAAAAAAATATATAATACATTTGACGTTATAGATAAACGATTTTCATATTCTTTGGTGGATGAGTAGTAAGCATACCAGACTCTCACACGGTAGATCCGGGCTCGATTCCCCGGAAATTTTTTTTAATGTTAATTTTATTTTTAAATCATTATTCTGCTTGATATTAATAACAACAACAGGTAGACGTTTGAAATATTTAGCAGAATATTCATTATTATAGATAATGGTACGGTACCCTTCATGAGGGAGTCCGACTGGCAACATCTATTTATAACAGCATCGTATATTTAAAAAGGGAAACCGTAGCATTGTACAAATTGTACATTTATCACAAAAAATTAGTGGAGGCATAAAATTGAATTGGTACGATTATGAATAAAATTGTTGAACATTTTTAAGTTATATTTATTTTACAGTATATTCAAATGTTCATTTTCTAGATTTTTTCTTGAATGGATCGTAGAAAAAATATAATGTTCGACTCGTGTGGATTGTCCATATCCTCACTAGTTGCACAAACTACTATTCTGCACAGTTTACAAAATGGAAATGTAGGCCATCAGTTAACTAAACGGATATTATTTCATATACATCCTAGAACGTATATGAAATCCACCAATCAGCATTCGAGTTTAGTATCCGTCATTCATCTTTTTTTCAATTTAGAAGAAACGTCAAAATAACTTGTCAAAAAAAGTTTCTCATAGAAGCGCACTGGATCAAGAATATTCATTTACAAAGATAAACTTAAAAGAAATAATCCGTACAAATTACCAACAAATACTTAAAACAGAATAAAATGGGTATTTAAGGAGACCTCAGATTTTATAAAATTATGTTATAGGTACATCTGACGTTATAGATAAACAATTTTCGTATTTCTCAGTGGTCCAGTAGTAAGCAATCCAGACTCTTACGCCGTATACCCGGGTTCGATTCCCGTGAAAAAGTTTTTTTTTAATTGTTACTTTTATTTTTAAAAATAATTATTCTGCTTGATAATAATAACAACAACAGGTAGATGTATGAAATATTTAGCAGAATATTCATTATTGGAACTTTAGTTCTTTACGCCAGGTTTTGTTTGAGCGACCAGGGGTCGCGACGCAAAAGATCTGACCGTTACGCGTTACGTTACGCTACTTTATGTTACATTGCTTCGTTATGTGCCTTGCTTTTGCGTGCTTGTGCCTCCTTAGTCTCTCTCTCGTTTACGAAGCAGCGATTCATAATAATAAATATGCTCCTACCCGGATTCGAACCCGGACCGCCCGCGTGCAATGCGAGCATTCTAACCACTGAACCACCGATGCTATATTTAAATTCTATGCAAAGCTGGTATTCGCAGTGCCGGTGATCTACTTGAATTTGTTCGGATTAATGTTTACTATTATTTCCATAATTTTTTTTGCGCGATTAAGGGGTCAATTGTATTGTCAATTGTATTGTAACCTACCCATATTATATAGTTAAACTACTTGAATTTTTGTCACTATTGATAGTTATTGTTAATTGTGAAATCAATTATATTGACTTCAATTGCAACATTTTGTGTATTAATATGTCAGATGTTGATTACACATTATTTGGTGAAATTATCACGTGATCGTAGGAAAAATACTGTACATTACTC
>CAJUYG010001824.1:53908-74145 GCA_910591675.1 Galerucella calmariensis | reverse complement strand
CGTCAAGGAGGTTGCGTTAATGGCCATGGTACGATTGCGCACGGCTGATGTAAACCCCGAAGTAGGAGTGGGTCAATTGAGGTTGAGCCTATGGCAGGAAGAGCTTACTGCGCTATCTCTGCTGCAGGCAGCCAATGATGCAATTGAACCCAGTTTTTTGTTTAACAAACCCTACAAAATACAAATAAAACAGAACACAGAGCCAGATGCTGCCAATGCAATACGCATATATACAAATGATTCAAAAATGAAAGAGGGCTCAGGATGTGGAGTTTACTCGAGAGCACTAAGCCTAAAGATTAAGTGAGGAATGGGAAACAATACCAGCGTGGTTCAAACAGAACTGGCTGGTATCTCAATTACCACAAAAGAACTAACCAGAAGAGGAATTTCTGGCAAAAATATAACAATCTGCACTGATAGTAGACAAGCCCTATTAGCCTTGAACAGACAACGTGTTATATCGAGGCTAGTACTAGAGTGACACCAAGATATAGCTGACGCCTCGGCAGATAACAATATTATCCTGAGGTGGGTTAAAGGGCACGACAGGAGTGAAGGAAATCGCATTGCCGATTCTTTAGCCAGGGAAGCCGCTGGACTAAAAATTCTAGGACCCAGTGACACCTACAGCCTAACGACTTCGACAATTACGGAACTAGCCAATCGTTACACCCATGCTCAATCCCTTAAGAGATGGGATGGAATCAAAGGATGCAGTCGCCAGGATCACCCTGTGCGACCCTGGGAAGCTGGCACCGAAGAAATATTTGGCGATGACCGGGAAAAAACTACATTTAACAGTAGGATTTCTGACTGGCCACTGTCAACTAAGGAAACAACTCCATACTATGGGGCTAGTGGACACACTTCTATGCAGGATGTGTGAACAGAAAGATGAAAATGTCAGGCATGTCTTATGCAAGTGTCCGGAGTTATCGTCAATAAGAGTGTGTGCTTGGTGAGTCTTGGCCTACACCTGCCGATATAAAGGAGATGTCTCCTAGTGACCTGTCCACCTTACTGAGGACAGGATGGACGATGACCTAGGAGGACAACTCCTCGGGAGGATGTACAATGGGTCACATGTGGCCTAAGTGGTGTGAGCCTACACTTACCCTCCCTACTCTACAGATACAGAAGGGTCAATCTTGGATTGGATTGGAGCAATTGATTGTTTTGGTCCTCATGCAGGAGCTTTGGTGGATGGGTGAGAAGATTGCTGGCCAATCTACTAAACAAAGTGAAATATTATATAAGTAAAGGTCAGAAAACGTAGAGCATTGCAAATGGATTGCAGCTAATCATAGCATGTGATGCCAACTGAGGCAGTACCAACATCAATAGAGGTGAGTCTATTGTTTCTAAAAACCTACTAAATCGCGTGAACAATCATTAGATATAAGACTAGTTACAATCTGGAGTTTTCGTATTAAAAATAACAAGTACTGTGATGATAGATTATTGAGAAATGTTTTTGAGAAAGGTTCAACTAATACTCAAGTCACTATTTATTCATCAATGGATTTTGTAAACGTAATCATCAGTTTAAATAAAACAAATATTTTTGATTGAGATTATCAATAAACAATAATGTCATGTCATCGTAGAGTATTTCCACATATATCTAAGAACTACCTACTAACAATCTATCAACAACACAGGAACAGCAGCTGGAGTCCATGGTGCAAAACCACGCTTCGTTAGGGAAATTTGCAATTGAATATCGAAAGTGGCATAAATATACACTCTCAGGTAGTCAGGCAGCACTGAAATATTTAGCATGTCCCCAGTTCCCAGATCAGATGTATACTGGTTTGGGACTGCCTACAAAAACTATCAACCACGGCAAACCATAATAGAGTAACTTTTAAGTAGGTCCCGGAGCACAAGGGTAATGCAGACAATGAAGGCGCAGACACCCTAGCAAGGGTCCGAGACTGCATTCACTGGGATATCAAAAACTACTGAACGTGATTGTACATATCGGTGGATTCAAACTAAACATCAGTCGTACTGGAGACATGTGCAAAAATAGGGACACAGCAAACACCTGGCCAAAAAACCCTCGGAGACGCTAACCAACGAAATATTAAGCCCCATCACGGGCCAGATAAGGAGAGTGATGGGTTTTTTCACCGGTTACTATATCCTAAGAAAGCATAAGCATACAATCGGCATATATAGGAAGGAGCATGTTATCAACTTCGTTAGGTCATTATATAGTAAAAAGTTTAGTTGAACCTTAATCATAGACGATTAAATTGATAACAAAACAATGTAACTTGTGGAAAAAAAATGGTATGGGCTTTATTGATGTGATCGTAAGTACCATTTTCGTAACCTGCAAGGGCAAAAGGGGTATGTGTATTTTGTATGAGTTTTTCATTTGTGATTCAATTTGTATAATTTAAACAATAAAATTAAATAAAAACAATTTTGTACTAATGTGGACAATAATATTTACTTCCAAATTGATCCACATTTTGAAAATTCCGGGTCGATATTAAGACTAGACTAATATGGGAACCTGTATTGCCACCTAACAGATATTCCGGCTTAATACTGGTTGCACCCACTTTTTAACTAAAGGTATTCGGTGATAAGAATAAACATGATACAAACGAAAAAAATAAAAAAACTACCTACATTAAATAAACATAATAAACTTAAATATGGGCGCTGCTATAATAAATAGTATAATAATTATTATTGGCGAAATAAAAAAATATGCTTCAGTGAATAGTAACTCCATTAAATAATAGTTGCACGCAGTGTTGAGTGAATAATTTTGTTCCATCAATTGATAAAGTCAAAGTTTTCTGAAAAAACATTGAATTTAAAAATGGAAAAATTTGGGATGATATGCAAATTAACTTCAATAATATGTTGCTAATAATCTGTACGTTTGTATTTCTCGTATTTCAAACCCTCGGACCAGAGGCCCTCGGCTTCGTAAGACGTCGCCCTCAGGGCATAAACATCTATTCATACCCTCGGTACATAAATAACTTTTATCACATTTACCGACATTGTTGAGGATTAATAATTAATAACCGGCAATTATAAATAATCACCAGCTTTACTGTGACATTACTATTGAATGAGCATCAAATAATCAAGCCAGAGTATTACTATTCAACATAGAAAGCTTATTAGGCTTTCAGTACAATTAATTAGCACTAATGGTAAAGTTTATCCAAAATCAATTGAAGGAGTTGAAACACGTGTTTGTAACCTTTGTCAACTTTTTCATTCAATTAGCATATGCCGACGCAAGAGCGTCGAACACGTGTTGTTACCTACCTTAGCAGGCATATTGATTTCCATCATTTTTCTACTAAAAGGGAACAAGCATAAATTTTGCTATTGGTGGGAATTGACTCTTCATCAGGTCCCTTAACACTTTGCATGCCTATTTTTTCAAAAAAATATAAACTTCACTTTTAAAACGACTTTAAAAATCATAAAATTTGAAAGTCCGCCAAAACGCGCTTTACGTCATAAAGATGACTGCCCCATGAAGTGACGTCATTTTTTTACGTTCTTATTCGTGTATTACGTTCTGAGTTTTTGTGACCTAATTTGTTTCTGAAAGCTTTAAAATGGACAAAGCCAAAAAAAAACTTTGTATTCCAGGTATTGCATTGTTCCAGTGTGTAAATCAACGTCTATTAAAACTCCAGACAAAATATGTGTTACTTTACCTAGTAGCGCAAGCAACAATACACTTGAGAGAAGGACATTATTGTTTTAAGCTATGCGTCGAAACAAAGACGATATTTCGACAAATACTACTATTTTTGTTTGTGAAGACCATTTTAATGTAAGTACCTACTTCTATGCTGGTAATTTTTATTCTTAAATAGTTTGAGGTTATGTACCTATATGTCTAGGAATCAACCATAAAAACATCATTTTTTCACGACCACACATCGAAATATGGTATATATTATATAAATAATACACAGTTTAAATCGTACTTACTCCTCTTATTTCGTCAGCATTAAAGCAGCTGTTTGACTTCATAAATTCAAGCAGCTTAAATGAGTCTACTATGGGCAAGTTATCAGTTTGTGCTTTTACAAAACCTTCGCTAGCCATATCTTTACTCACAAAATATGAAAGAATCGTCACTGAACACTGAACTAGTAAATAAAATATATGATTTTAAAGGTTTTAAAATATCCTCGGAAATATCGAATATTCATGTCTACTTTCCACTTTACGTTGACTTTTAGAAATAAAAAAAGCACACACAAACACGTAATGGTCTCAAACAAACATATAAATGATATTTTGACGTCGATGAAGCAATTAATAGTTGATTAAAATACAATATAAACACACAACTACACATAACCTAATGCAATACCGGCAATATTGACATAAGTAAACACAAGAGATATGACATCACACGTATCATCGGTAGCGTTCGGAAATCCTCGAGTTGTGGTCGGAAAGTGCATTGAAATTTGAATTTTATTTTAAAATTTGTGAGTAATTTCCAACGGAAACTGGTTTATTTCCTATTATAAATTAATATCCAAGCAAAATATGAAATATGCGTGTACTCCATTACCCATTTGTTAGTACAGAACAAAAATTATGTTGAATAGAAATTTTCATAACAGAACAGTAGCAACATTTGAAATTTTGTATTGTAAAATTAAGTGTTTCTTTCAATAGCTAGAACAGATTTTCAACAACAATTGTTTTTAATAAATTTAGTAAATTTGGAGTTATAGTACAGTCAAATTTTTATAACGATACCAACTGAAGGAACATATAAAATAAAAATTAATAAAATAAAAAGTAAAAAATGTCTGCGCCATAATATGCAGTGCAACCAGGGCCGGAGTGAGCACAACTAAAAAGAGATGTTTATTAAAGTGTTTACCGTTCGGGGCCCGGGCAATCAGGGACAGTAATGGATGCTTTGTACTGTAGATGGTGGTTGTAGTTCACGGCAATGGCAACAAAATGGTGGAATCAGTCGGAGTTGGACACAGGGTGGACATCATGGCCAAGGACAGAAGACATAAGTTAACTTTTATTGGCTGAATGGAGAGTGCTTCAGTTTAGATCTACCACAATGTAAACGTGATAATCGCACATAAACAATCTTCTTTTTTAACAGTTTCTTCTTTTTAAGGGAACTAGGTCATGCGCCAAATCTTCGGTAAGCAAGGATTATTAGTGAATAGTTTAAGTACGAGTTTATTTAAGTGGTCGATCTAGGAAGCACTCCAAAGCTGTAATAAATTCGGGGCGAGTACTAACAAACAGTACTTCTGAGATACTCAAAACTCAATGAGCCTGTTAAGACAAAGGTTCTTTAACTATTAGTAACTAAAACAAAAAACTGATATTTTTTCTATTAAAAGTTGAAAAATTGCAGGGAGCACAAAGAGCATTTTCAAAACGTAAGAATATTCAATGGACTCATCAAAAAACAATTAATTTTTCTTTCAATTCAACGTGAGAAATTTTTTTTTAAAACTTGAATATTCTTATGACGTTTCAATTAAAGAAGTTCTGCAATTTATAAACCTAAATAACAAAATAAATTTAAAAAAATATATGTAAACAAATACTTGACAGTACAGATAAATTTCTACCATCGGCTATAATTATTAAAATTCATTATTTGTGGAAAAATTCACAAGGTGAATGTTCATCACCTATCAATGCTTTTCTGCCAGAAATGAGTATGCCTTTTTTGAGATATCGAGCATCTCACATGAAATTTAGTTCTCAGGGACCTTAATCTACCTCTTTCTAAAAGGTAAAATTTGTGACAGTTTTTCAAGTTCGTGTAGAAGTAGAAGAAATTTCAATTCCATCAATTATAGTTTGGCAAGTTTATCTGAAGCTACGGGGCATCGGTAAGAGGCGAGGAAATATGGCGCATATCTGTCATAAACCTACAAATGGCGTACGGTACCTATTTTACCAAGAAAAATTGAAAATACAAAGGTCACTGACAATACCAACGCCACTGGATAAATAAATATCAGTCAATTGACGAAGTGAGAGGGAAGAACACACGCACGCGCTTGCCAATATAAAAATCACCGAATATATAATTCGGAGGGTGTGTTAATTATGGTTCTCGTACAACGCTGCCAGAGCTTGAAGAAGCCCATAACAAATTTGGTGAAGTGCTCATCTTTTAATATTCATAAATTGAGAAAATATTGTTAATAGAAAAAATCCAAAGAAACAAGCACATAATAGAATTAACGTTTAATCATATTGTTAATAATAATAAAAAGTTCCTTTTCTAATTATTATCACTATATACTTAGCACTTTAGCTTTTTTATAGTGAAACGTGGCAATATTGAATGTTTTCGACTGCATTCCTTTCACGCCTTCAGATAATCTTGCCAAAGTATACGTGAGGCATTTTCGAGGATTTTTAATATCCTCTGCCATTTAGGTGAGTTTTGGTAAGATTTTTCTACAACCCCTTCCTCTACTAAGCTTACGTGACATTTTTCAAAAAGTGTGTTTCGAATTTATAAAAAAAATTGCTTAATTAATTTTCATCACTTTAATCACTTTCAGTCCATGTCTTATTCAAGACTCGTTTTTTATCTTAATTTTGTTGTCTTCAGATGGTATTTTCGAGAAAATACAAAGAGTATAGAAATCAACAATTCAAATGTCCAAATTGCGGCCTGTTGGTAACTAAATCAAATCGACCAAATCTTTTATGTTTTGCTGGAACTTGATGAAGACAAAAATGGACGTTGTTGAAAATCGAAAAATAAATTTCAATTATTTGATTTTCAATAACAATTTGGTGTGGAATTTTCTTACCGAATATACCACACGAGGTCAAATTAGTCAAATTAAATCCGGAAATTTTTTCTGGCTCATGATAATGTTCATGAGCTCGAAAAAATTTCCGGATTCAATTCAACCCTGTGTGGTATTTCTAGTGAAAATTTTTCCAAGTTAGGAAGTATTCGTTCCTTTCTACCCGAGCTTTTCCGAAGTTTTCAGGATCGATAGAGAAAAATTAAATTTATCAGCTGCGTGCTGAATATGTTGTAGATTATTTAGAAAGAAAGTAGGTGGATTTGTGAGCAATTTTGTATACCTAGTTAATTGAAATATTAAAATTCGATTCATTCAGTGAAAAGGCGAGAAATTAACTGTGCTGTCAATGTTCAGTTCTAACTAAGTAATTGATTTAAGCAGATTTGGTTCAGTGGATAAATATATGTGTAATGTTTATTTAACGTGTACCTGTATAATAAATTTGAACAAAATTTATGATTAATCAATAATAAATAATGGGGTGTGAACTTTGATACTGGAATTTATCGAGGCGTGGTTGATAAGTTGTTATTATTGATTTTCAGATATACTTTATAACAAAGCAATATTATATTAGTCCAACCAATAGAGTTGATATAGCATCAATAACACTGATGTAATACCTACCTTCTGAAAAATGTTTAGTAAATGAAAGTCCCAATCATAAAAAAGAATAGTTATGGCGTCTCTTAGACATCACACATCTGTAAATACTTTGTATATTTGACAAAAAGTGCCAAAAATCTCTATTGGTTGGACTGACTAGGTATATAATGTAAGGAATGTGACATACTATTTTGTTAATTTTTCAACATTATAAATATTTTTCACATATTACGTATTATTTTAGTACATCAAAAAAATAGAGACATACCCTTTAAGGTAACAGATATCAAATAATATCAATCCTACATTATTAACAAAAATACTGCTATCAATCAATTTTTTTTTTTTAAATAAAAAAAAATCAATAAGATGAGAGATTTAATATTGAACTTTATTCTCTGAACCAATTCTATGTTTAAACTTATTCTGCTGCTAATACAATTGATTTTTTTCTAAATTCTGATGCAACAGAATAGGAATAATTTTATCCAACTGAATAGTAAAAAAAATAATTATCGTCATAAATGGTATTAAGTACTGACCTGGCTTCTCAATTTTGTGATGTTTTGTCCTCCCTTACCAATAATTGAGCCGGCAACCTAAAAATAATTAAATATGTATAATTCAGTAATAAACTCATTGAAATGAAAAAAGTATATATTTCTTCTTTTTTTTTGGGAATAATACCACAATAATGTTTTCTACTTTTTTATTTACCTTTGTCAAGATTAACTAATGATAAAATAATTTTTGGTCCCTATCTGACACAACGAAAAAAATATGACAACCAGACAATCAATAATATTTTGTAGTTTAACACTAAAAAACTTCGTTGTCAAATTTTATTAACGTCCATCCATAGTAGATCACATCTCTGGTAAAATGTGAAATAAAATATTTTATTTTATGACATTCCAAAGATATGATAGTCTACTAGAAATGGAATCCAGTGAAGTGCACGTTCCAGGAACGGCTTTTATTGAGATAGCGCTTTTTTTCGCTTATTTTGGAAATGTTGTTAATAAAACGCGTTTGTTGTTACTTTATCTGTATGATTATTTTTGTTTTCAAAATATGTATAACTCAGTTTGGTGATTTTGTGTATTGAAGTGTGTATCGATTAACAACTATTCCAATGATAAATCATAAGAAAACCTGGATACAAACTTATGATGCTATCCTGATAACGCAGGTAATTGATTATTGGAAATTTCTCTTTCTAACATTGGTAACCAAATTTGACTACATTTCAGTCGAATGTAGTCAAATTTGGTTACCAAGGTTAGAATGAGAAATCAATTACCTGCGTTATCAGGATAGCATCATTAATTTTTATCCAGTCATACATATTTTGAAAACAAAAATAATCATTCACAAAAAAGTTAAAACAAACGCGTTTTAATAACATTTCCAAAATAAGCGAAAAAAAGCGCGATCCCAATAAAAACCGTTCCTGGAACGTGCACTTCACTGGATTCCATTTCTAGTAGACTATCATATCTTTGGAATGTCATAAAATAAAATTTTTTATTTCACATTTTACCAGAGATGTGATCTACTATGGATGGACCTTAATAAAAGTTGACAACAAAATATTTTTGTAGTGTTAAACTTCAAAATATTATTGATTGTCTACAACTTTTTTTTAAATAATTTAAAAAAATCGGCCCACTCCGGGATAAGCGGGGATAGTTGTCAAATTAATTGAAGTTTCAAGAAAAAAAAATTTGCGAGCTTCGAAAAAATGACGATTTTACTCAAAAAACCGATTGTTTTATATAATTGATCATGTTAAATTTTTTTCGTGATTTTTTCGAAAAGTTGATTCAAAAAGCAACATTTTTTTTCAAAAAAAAGGTACCCACAAGTCAATTTCTAAAAAAGTTATGGCTATTTGAAAAAAAAGCCATTTTTTAAAATTCATAACTTTTTAGAGGTTGGACAAAAATTTGAAAAAATCTCAAAAATGTTTTTCAAACGATAGAAAAGGATGGAAATTGTCAGCAAAATCTAAAGGGGACGGGTTCAAAAGTGGTCGATTTGGTATGGAATATACCTCATATGTAATCTAATAAGTGTAATTTTCACATTATGCGGAAGCGACAAAAAAAACGGACGCTTAGTGCGGCATTTTTCCATATCGCAAGACAGTGCGTTTGTTGGTCAGATATCGCCCGATTTTTTTCCGTGAGATATTAAACCAACCACAAAAATAAATGCACATTTCCATAGGCGAGCGGGACACCCCCAAAAAGACGCTTAGAAATAGCAGTATGTGACCACGGAGTACTAATCGCTAAAACCACTTTTACTTTGTTTTCGGGGTCGCTGAATACGAATCTAAAATTATTTTTTTCCTAAAAACGGGGGAACACTTGGTAAAATGGCAATTAAGCATAAAATTCGTAAAACTGGATTTGATAATTTTTGATAATAAACTCGCTATATCTTAAACAATTATCAATATTTTTTTATAGCAATTTAGCTGCTTATTCTACAATTCAATAGCTGCAAAATAAGCCCATGCCGATGATTCTCTGACATTTATTAAAAATGAATAGTGAATTTTTAAATGTGTGCCGTCACGAATTCCGAGTTTTTTCATATAAGTTGAGTGACGAAGTTTCGAGTTTCGAATAATTAACTATGTAGTATTAAAATTTAGTATTTAAGGAAGTTTTTGATAAAGTTTCAGCTCTTAATATTCAATAGAAAAAAAAATAGGCGATTTCAAAGTCGAGCGCGACGGTACATTCCTATACATATTTTAGCAAATAATTAAGGAAATAAGATATGTTCTTCTTTGATAGCTGCCCACGCTCTCACGGGCTGCGATACAAATTCATCTTTATTTTATATTGGTAAAACAAAAGTAAATGCTGCTTTGAAAATTATGTCAAACGAAGAATTATCTAATTTATCGAATATTGATGAGTTGGACATAAATTTTGCCCAAGAAGTCGTTAGTGTATTTGCATCATATTTATACGATCCAAAGAAAAAATCTAAAGCTGTTCGTAATGACATTAATTCTTTACGTTATCATTTAGCAATTGAAAAAAATCCAGACATTACGAGACTTCCGCACGTCAAAACCAGCTATGTTTAAACACAATTTAAGAGCTCTTTGGCAAATCAATGAATGGATGCAAGCAACCCAATCTGTAATTCTTTCTAAAGATGTGACAAAGTTTGGCTGGTTAATAGAAAATGGTAAAATAACATTTGATTACTATGATGGCCCTACTGCAATGGAAATGTTTCAGAAGTATTTTTGTTCTTGCACTGGAAAAAATGCTTGCCAAACGAATATTTGTCCTTGCAGAGAGTCTAATTTGAAATGCTGTGATGTTTGTAATTGTAATGATACGTGCGCTAATAGAGATGTAATAAATGAAATGGACGAAATAAATGATGACGATTGACATATTTTAATGGCATTTATTAAATCTGTATTTGGATTGCTTTGCGTCACGTGCACGACGCGTAAACGTCCTCGGCGCTCGACTTTGAAATCGCCTATTTTTTTTTCTATTGAATATTAATAGCTGAAACTTTATCAAAAACTTCCTTACATACTCAATTTTAATACTACATAGTTAATTATTCGAAACATAAAACTTCGTCACTCAACTTTTGCGATTATCTATATGAAAAAACTCAGAATTCGTGACGGCACACATTTAAAAATTCACTATTCATTTAATAAATGTCAGAGAATCATCGGCATGGGCTTATTTTGCAGCTATTGAATTGTAGAATAAGCAGCTAAATTGCCATAAAAAAATATTGATAATTGTTTAAGATATAGCGAGTTTATTATCAAAAATTATCAAATCCAGTTTTCCGAATTTTACGCTTAATTGCCATTTTAGTGTTCCCCCATTTTTAGGAAAAAAACAATTTCAGATTCGTATTCAGTGACCCCGAAAACATAGAGTAAAAGTGGTTTTAGCGATTAGTACTTTCGTGGTCACTACAAGGTCTATTTGGGTGAGTCCCGCTCGCCTACCAGACGTGTCGCTGCTTGTCGCGAGATGTATCAGTAAAATAAAATTGCAGTGTTGCTTATATTACTTCTTAGTCCAGCAAGTAAGTAATCGAACGTTGATATTGTCATTCGAAAGTCGTTAAAAAATGTGTCTCCATTTCTCAAAAATAGTGTAAAAAGCTCCTTCGACGTATCTTATACTTGCAAAGTGGATGTACCCAGTAACGTCGATTCACTCGATTGTTACATCTAGCAATAATTCTACGTATCCGCCTTCGATGTAGCAATGCCGATAAAATAATTCGTTTTCTATTATACATGCTGCAAATACACTCAACCTACTGCGAAGTTCACCTGGACAACACTGCGCACAATGTTTTATTTTTAAATCGTTGTAGAAAAAATTGTATCGTCTTGTGTGAAATGCGATACGGGATGTCGCAATCGGAAAATCGCATCGCAGTCGCACCGTCTGAAAAAGCCCTTATGCACTTACCAAACGATCAAATTTTCGTACCTTCGCTATTCATGGTTTTCCCAAACCCTCTGATGAGAAACTGTATGTAAATAATATGGGATTCGTTTCTTAAGCAAATCAAATTTCAGAAATATTCATCGCATGTTCGTATTCCCAAATGTCATGTCGTCAACTCCATAAATAATATGGATTGTAGATGGTGGTGCACTTTCATTATTTTTTATTTCCACCCCTTTTCCAGTTACCCGTTCAAAATTCGAGTCGCGTGACCCTCTTTGGATAAATCAACAATTTTATCAGAAAACTGCAAGAATATGTCGTGAATCAAGAGAGGTAACGTCCCGGAGACACGAATTGTATAAAATACAGGGATCCCTTAGCAAAATGACAATATAAAAAAGAGAAGAAATTTAGCAAATACATAATTACTCGTCATACATTACATCAGAATTTGATAAAACGATAATCGATGTCACATTTCGAATTGTTTTTAGGCGAGCGGCAACCTTCCCTAAAATGACATGGCAAGTCGAGCGACTAGAAGGCTGAGGTTTAAGACGCTGTATAATTTTTATTTTTGCAAATAAACATTTGAAATTTTCTGGAATACTTTCTTGTATATTACACTTGGAGACTACATATGTAGAAATTGAAAATGAAAAACTTTGTCACAAAACTTTTGCAAAAGTATGTCAGAAAGAGTAGTAAAAAATTTTTCCTACGATCACTACCCAAAGTAGACTTTTGCACACTCAAATCTAACCGCAAAGTTGATGTTTTCCGCGATCTGTCATAATTGACATTATTTACGCTCTAGAGCATACTTTTCCGCTCGCCTGTTTTCATTTACAATAAACTAAAGAAAGGTAGTAAATAATAGATATATTAAAACAAAATGTAGAGCAGTCCGAATATTTTAGTTGAAATATTAATATTTGAAGATATTTCGAACGAAATTAAGAAATATTCCTATATAATTTCACTGACATCTACAATTTATACAAGTTACTGGATTTACAACGCTGCAGGTTACGCTACCAACAAATAGATGGAGGTGTATATTTTATATGTTTAATTTTATTGAAATTATAAAATAACTTAAACCTCATACATTGATATTATTTTGATTCAATACTACAGTGAAGGATTTATTTCTTAGTTCAAGATAAAAATTAATATTTACAAATATAACGTTGTTAAGATTGACAATTTTCTTGATCGTTTTTGCAGATTCCTATTTTCATAGTATTGATTTATACGGAGTTTACGTAGTAGAAATATAACAGTCAGAGGAAGTCAGAGGCAATGCATTATACACCTAGATGCAACAGTGATTGCATATTTAAGTACCTACCTACTATTTTGTGAAAATAGTAGACTATGGAATTAATGAAACGTCATTATTTCATTTTTAGTTTATAAAAAAGTGGTCTGTTTATAAATAGCTATTTGAAAAATGGATAGTGACAGTGAATTTTCAAGCACACCTCCAGATACAGCAGATTTTGCTAAAAATATTACTCTTAATCTTCTGCCAACTAAATCCAGAGGTAAATACGAAAAACAATAATTGTTATATGTTTTCAACATCACATTCTAATAAAGTGTACTTTTCATGTTTTTTTTAAATTATTTGTTTAAAAATAAGGTGATTGTAGAAAAAATCTTGTGTGCAATTCGAGCAGAAAGTGCGTTGCCGCTTTCGGCAGATTGCCGAATTGCAGAATTAACATGGTTTTTAGCGATTAGAAGTGATCTGGTCACTTTTTCGTTTTCTAAACGACTTTTTGGGGGTGTGCCGCTCGCCTATTTTAAATATCGAGAGTATGTGTATATTTTGCGAAATTTATAACGTCTGTTATCAAAAAAGGTACATTATTTATTGAAATTGTGAATAGCTCCAAGTTTCATATTTCAAAATTAGATTCACTGTTACATGGTGTTAAATAACTCTGGGACACACCAAAGTTTTCGATATTTTAAATGAAGCACCCTATATTTAACTTTAAAACTCTTATTGTTTGCGAATCAAAAATAACGTTGAATAGACTTAATTTATAGGAAATAATGTTTTGTTGACGAAGTAGTGTTTAATGTGTCACTCTTCTTATTTTTCTTTTGTGGCAATTGAAAATCGTTCAAGAAATCCAATATTCAAACCTCGATTCGAATGAGGAGACAACCCTCTTTAAGGGTAAACCTTTTCTCAAAAATTTCAGAACACCTTAGAATTTTTACCACTAGCTGCCACTGATCCCAAGTAATATTAGGGTGTAACGATAGAATATCTATCGTTATTTTTTGTATCTACTTCTATCAGTAATTTTCTTTTCGAACCCTTTTTCTACGCCATTGTCTATAAAACGAATATCGCTAAAACCCTTTTTCTACGTTCCACCGTTCTAAAAAAATGTAAAAGTGAAAACAAAATTGTTTTCAAATTTCACACGTCCCCACCCTTTGTTCTAACATTTATGGCCTTTTCTGTTGTTTTTTCAATGCCGATTTTCTGTTTGATGTGGGACAAGTGTTCATTTTAACCACTTTTAAAGAATTTGACCGTTAATTATTTGCCCCGCCTCCCGTTTAGAATTCAGCAAATCAGGGTTGTTTATAACCGGCAATTTTCTTTTCTGGCGCTATTTTTTAGAGAGTCTTCTATTAACTGTCCAGCAGAGAAGATGTGTTTATAGTCTTCTATTAACCGTGTAGCGGAGAAGATGTGTTGAAAGAAAGTCTTCCACTAACTGTGCAGCAGAAAAGATGTGTTAAAAATCTTCTATGAATGCTCACTAATAGTAATACAGTCAGAAGCGTATTGTTAGTGCACATCAACTTTCATATGCGGTGACGTCACAGTCATAGTCTTCGCCCCGCTACGGTATGCTTGTTTAATTGGTTGTATTGGGAGAACGACATTCTATTGACATGAAATTTTCAGAATCATATTTTTATCCTTAGTACTTTGTTTTACGACAGTTAAAAGTGATTTGAAAATTTCAGTGAACGAGCCCATTATGCTTGAATATTACTAAAAAGTTTTGTGTTTTGAAAATTTGGAGTTGACTCTCCAGATGCATAAAAGTATAGTGCCGAATGTTCAATGACAATGAATAATTGGATTCCGCTTCAAACATGTGAGAAAGAACATCAACGTCTGAACATTCCGTTGTTTTATTTGTTTCAAATATTACAGTTATTTTGTGAAAATTCGTTTCCTAGGTAAGTGTACTTGTAGGTATTTATGGTAGTAACATGGAATTGGCAAATATTGCTTATCATCTTCAGTGTCCCTAAATTCATCCCCGACCAAGTAGCAACCGTTATTCCTTCATCCTATTCCAAGTAACGTTAACGTTAACCTTAATTTGTGTTAACATTAACTTGTTGAATGTAGGATTATTCTACCATTATATCATTTCACTGGCCCCAAGTACCTGTTGATTGGTTAACGTGTAATGTTCCTTGCCCTCAAAATTAATGATCAACTTGTTGTATGTGGAATTGACGAAAGTAAATATGTTCCAACGTTAATTAGAATGGGATGAAGGTGTGCTACATGCTCGGGAACTAGTTTAGGAACGACCTTAAATTGATAGTGAGGAACGCCAAACAGAATATATTGTTGTTAATGGACTAGTGGAGCTTATTTCAGTTTTAAAATAAAACGGGGGGATTTCATCCAAAAAAACATAACTTTCATGTCACTCAGTAACTAATTTTAAAATATGGAGCTTGAATATTATGTCTGTCTTTTTTAGTATATTTAATGATAAAAGACCTGCTGCGCTACATCACACTATTGAATACGAGAGCTTATTTTCCCGACTCCGTTCCAACGTTGCCAAATTTAGTAGTAACATAAGAATATTGAAGTAAATATGTAAATATCAGAAAATAAGAAATAGAAAACTGAAAAAAAACCCAGGCTCAAACCCGGTTGATCAAAGTGTAACTATGTATAAAAATATCAGAAAGATATAAAAAGCTAAAACAAAAACAAAAAAAAAACGACCTCTGAGTTCAAGCAGCCTTTAACCTTCTATTCGATGTGACTGAATGTAAGCAGATTGGCACAGTTGGTAGGGTACTGAGCTTACAACTCAGAGGTCGTAGGTTCGAAGCCCGGTTCGAACCTGGGATTTTTGTTTTTTTTTTTAGTTTTTTTTCTCTTATTTTCTGATATTTTTATACATATTTACACTTTGATCAACCGAGTTTGGGCCTGGGTTTTCTTGTTTTCTGTTTAATTTTCTATTTCTTATTTTCTGATATTTACATATTTACTTCAATATTGTTATGTTACTAATAAATTTGACAACGTTGGCGCCTATCGTTCATCTTCGGGAAGCCATGCTGCATGACCACCTAGACGTTAGTGTTGTTTAGCAATCTCATAGAGACTGGCTTTCGTAAAGCCTTTATTTTGTGTTTAACAACATGCGATTTTTCTTCCTGTACATACCTACCAAAATACGTTTAAAATAACCGTTTTCTCTTTTAGACTCAATGGTTCAAATTTGAGGGTGTTTAGTACAACGTTCTCATTTTCACTAAACTTTTACAAACGCAACCCTAAAAGACGGTTTTTACAGAACTAAAACCATAATTAAAACTAATATAAGTATCTATAGTCCATAATGACGAAACTGTGCAGTAATTTTCTTAAAATACATAGTTATTGTTTTTCTACCTGCGAATTGGAGAATAGACAATTTTTTTGCGACATATGTCAAATCGAAAGTAAAAGTCTGTTTACAACGGGTAAGGAATTTAGAATATTTTATAGTATATAATTTTATATTCGAAGTGATCCACCAAAAATTTCCCCTTATGAGCAATGGGCCTTTTCAGTAATTTTGTTATTGGTTTAAATTGAAGTATTTTAGGAAAAAATGTCCCCTTATTTTTTTTTGGAGCTTGATTTTTATCCTAAAAAAATTATTAAGAGTACGGAAAGCAGCGCGCGGTTTTAACGTGACGTCAAAGAGCTTACGACCTTGAAAACGACAGACCGTTATTTTTTTAGGTTTTGAAAAGTTTGCTTACCTACATTTTGATTTTGACATCTTATATAACCTCGAAGTTAATATTGATATTCTCTTTCATTTCGGATTATTTGTTTTTGTTGAAATAACAATATAAATTGCCCAAGCAAAATATTCATTTACGTTCCTAGAGGTAGAAACAGACGAAAATCATGGTTCGAAAAAGCGAAAGCTCAAAAGAAGTTGACCAAAACGAGGAACATTTGCTTTTTCGTTAGATGTTTTGGCCTCGGCCGTAGCTGTAGCAGCAATTGGCTAACCATTCTCACAAATACTGCCAACATAACTCCAGACCTTATGACGTCACTTGCCCCAAGGTCAAACGCGTGTTCAAATTACCCTAATATTTGTTTAGCATTTTATTCAGCTTTGTGACATGTATATTCAAAACAAATCTGCACAAAGTGAAAAATTATCAGTAAGCTTTCAAATAAAATATTTGTTTTGAGATTTGAGCATCCACTGAGAAGGCCCATTGTGACATTATTAGTTACTAGTAGGTAAATTGTAAAATATGTCGTCAATTTCAAGTAGAGCTCTGTAATATCCGATAAAAACCTGTTAGTTGTGGGATTATTGCATTTCAATAGTTTTCTGATCGCAGAAACTGTTGAAAGAACGACGTCAAGCGAGTTACTTTTATTATTAATAATGATAATATATTGATTAATTTTTTCAGAGAGATAAAATTGAATATGGTAGGTACGTAGCTAATGCTTCCTTATGTCTCACTTACCTTGCTGGGAATAAGTAAACGAACTTCTTCATCGCCTCTACGTGATCTTTTTTGCGGGGAACCCATGTCACCGTCAGCTCCTCGCTTCATGGCTAGTCTGCCTGAAAGTAATAAAAATATATGAGTTGACAATCTAAGGGAGCGTTTATTTATTATTTTATCCATTCCAGTATAAATATTTTTCATTTCCTGAAGATTATAACGCAAAAATATAATGAATATACCACAAAGTAACATACAGAGGATGTCTACTATATACAGGTTGATTCATTAAGGGTGACGACCGGCCGTTTCTCTGAAATTGTATGTCAAAGAATTTGAGGAAAAAAAATTTTAGGTACGGCCGGAAATCGAATCGCGGTATACTCCAGCATTCTCCGAATTGTCATGACGCGGATAGCTGTCAAATGTTCTTATTTTGGGTATATCTATATTATAGCTGTGGGAATTTAAAAAAATCAAATTATAAAGAATCCAAATGTCTTCTGCGTTATTATATGAAAATATTTTGCACTACAAACTGATCATTTTAAAAATAATCATATGTTGTAGGTAGGTACAGATATTGATGTTTTCAAATAAATGAAACCATCATATTTCGTAAATTTATCGCGTGATCGAAAAAAATATATACTAATTATAAAAGTGAAAAATAATTAAGTGAGCTAATGTCAAAATTCTCAAATTACAACACAAAGCATAGAAATAGTTTTTGTGAAGTGTAAGTGAAATATTTACTACATAAAAGTGTAAACGAATTATAATTGTGAGATAAACTAAAAATAAAAAGTGTTAGTCTCGGTTTTTTATTATAAAATGGAAGTTTGATACTGATGGTAGCGAAAAACCCAACGTACTTTCTAAATATTTATGGCCGTAGGAAAAATAGTGTACATAACTCGTTGGAAAGTGAATTTCACTCATTTCATTTCCGCACTCACCGATGTCAACATTATTTTTTAAAAACCATTACATAAAACAATATTTGTTACAATTATCGCATGGTCGTAGGAAAAATAGTGTACATTACTTGTGCGAAAGTGATTTTTCACAGGGAATACTTCCCACTCGTGTGAAAAATATCACTTTCCGCATTTTACGTAATATACTATTTTAGTTCATTAGTAAATTTTATGTTAACTGTTGCAATATTTTTTCTGACTCTTTGGATAAAAATTAATTATTAAAATTGGCATTTCATTATTATTGAAAAGATTTCACTTTTCACCGCAAAGAGGAATAGGAGAAGATTTCAAAAATCTCAAAAAATATAACGTTTTTTGCTCGAGAGAGATGAGAATTTCTCGACGAGAGAGGGTACTTCTCTCGTCTCGTCGGGAGAGGGCTAGACGAGAGGAGAGACGAGAAGCGAGAATCGGCGGCAACACTAGCCGAGGCGTTAGGTAAATCTTGGTGCCCTTGGTGGTACTCTAGTACTAGCCCCGATATAACACGTTGTCTGTTCAAGGCTAATAGGGCTTGTCTACTATCAGTGCAGATTGTTATGTTTTTGCCAGAAACTCCTTTTCTGGTTAGTTCTTTTGTGGCAATTTTTCTCTCATCAAGTTCTCTTATTTTTCAACCCTTTATCACTCTTACATGGAAAGTCTTTAGAAAATAAATAATACAACAGCGCTAATATTCATAAATTTAAAGCAGTATTGATTACCCTGATCAATTTCATTATAATAGACCCACATAAATATTTCATAATTAGAAAAAAAGTTATTTCAAGGCTCATTTTGTTATTGCTTCTATAAAGTGAATGTAGGTAACAGCACAGATGCTATTTAATATACATTAATATACTGTTAGATCATCACGACCTGAAAGACGAAAATTAAGGATAAATATAATTATTTAATAATTAAATATTTTTTACTTGTCATAGTCATTGATTATTGTTTTTAGTCAACCTTGTGGCTTGTGGTTTGTTATATTAAGTATAATACCTGTAATAGTAAATTATTCAACAAGCTATAATCCACGAAGGTGCGTTAATTTGTGAGCCGCAAGCGAGTGACATAAACACTCAAGTGAATATTAGCCATTATATATATGCGAATATAATACTGTAATGTTTCTCTTATTTATTTGAACTGTTTTTACCGTGGGATAAAAGTATACGCTCACTATGGCTAATTACTACTACCAATTTATTGAAGAAACACTTACACACAACACAAAACTTAATTTATATAAACATTACTTAATGTCTACTAATTTATCTACACTCGGTATAATAATTGTCCTAATCCATCTTCAACACTATTTATATTCACTATCTGTTCACTCACTGTATACTGAACAACTCCCCGACTCACTCAAAAACCCGCGCATATATAGTTCTTCGCAACTCTAGATCCTTCTTGAAAATACCACCTCTGCGTATACTTTATAATTCGAGAACATTCGTGAATAAACCATTGTATTGCCTTGTACGCTTCGAGAACAGTCTGAATATTACCTGCGAAAGAACCTTTCTAGAAAGGTCGCATTCATAGTTTTCGGCAGGACCGGCTTCTGAATCAGTGAGTTCGTAACAATA